>VKOC01014821.1:0-108171 GCA_009364415.1 Spea multiplicata
TTTCAATGAGTCACAATTCCTGTTAATTTGTCTATGTGTTTTCCATTACTTCCTTATTATTTTATTTTTAATGCTGTAAACCTATATTCTTTCGGTCATGTGCCAATAACCTTAAGGAGCTTCCAGAGGGTGAGATGTTACAGAACATAGTTGTCATACTGAGTGGTTTGTTTATGTAAAACATATTGGGTGATGTTCAAGACTAGACTGATTAGTTCTATCAGCTCTAAGTACAGAATGGGAACATAGAGTATTTTAGTTGCAGAATGTATTTATTGGGTAAATCTACTTTATGCCAAGGAATACAGTTCAAATGCTTTGCGGGCCTTGTCTCTTCTGTCACCATTCTGTGCAATGGTCACTGTCACCAGACTAGAAAATCTCCAGAATTAGGAATCTGCACTCACTCCCCACAGGAACTCAGGTGCTTAGCTGTGCCAGGAAGGGCCAGCTCCCCAGTAAATCAAAAAATAGAAAAAGGCTCCAGGCACGCAGGGGTTCCTTCAGACAGATTTAATGTAGGAAACAGATAACAACGTTTCGACCTCACAATGAGGTCTTTATCAACTTGATAAAGACCTCATTGTGAGGTCGATACGTTGTTATTTGTTTCCTACATTAAATCTGTCTGGTGGAACCCCTGCGTGCCTGGAGCCTTTTTCTATTTTCAGACTAGAAAATCTATGACATCATTGAGATTTACATGTAATATGCTGATATTTACCGGTAAATATAAAAGCACTCAGATCAACAAATGTTTTTTTTAATTATGTTTCCATATATTAAACACACAAAAACCAATCACTTTTGCAAAGTACATTAAAAATCGCCAAATGATGGTATAAATCAATAATCCTTTTCTTTTTGCAGTATTGAAATGCTCATAAAATTGAAACTTGTCAGGCCACTATGGTAAATGGAAACACACTAATATTTAGTAGGAGAATCCAGCTGGGAGCATTTTCATAGAAGAAAACCCACTTATTTATTTCCATGTGGAAATGCCAGACTTATTTCACTTTAATTGGGAGTGACTGTTCCTCTCAGAGACTCCCATGCAACATGGCTATAAAACACATTTTATATTTACTCTTGACATGCAGACAGGGCTATGAACGAATTTTAGCAAGTTCACGACATAAATCTGTTTTTTGAAATATGTCACACAACTTGAACCCACATCCTAACAACAAGCTGGCATTATTGTTACGGGGTTGGTGGCATTAGGTATGCCAATTGAACCTCTATTTGGTGAACATGATATGCTTTTTGTTAACACAAGTAAACCTAGTTCTCGGTACAGTGTACATATTTAATATTTCATTAGCAAAATGATGAATTTGAAAGATAAAATAGTTTTTTATGTAAAATGAAACACTGCAGTCACTGATTAACTTAAAAAGATCAGGCATGTCCAAACTTTTTTTGAAGATTGTCAGATTTTATGAAGTGAACATGTGCGAGGGCCGACCATTTTGCCTGACATTCTTTGAACCATTAAAATTAAATGCAAATTAACTATTTTATGCAAAGTTTATTGAAAACAGCATTTCATTTTGTGACATTTTGTGTTAAATCACTCTGCCCTTAATATCAAAAAAACAGATCTATAATTGGGCAACTTATCTGGGGGGCCTTATCAGTCCAGAACTCAGGCAGCAGTTGGCCCTCGGGACGGACTTTGGACATGCCTGCTCTTGATATATGCTGTCATTCAATAATTCAAGTGACCTTATAGTGAAGATTCAGCATTTCTATTTTGACTTCAGCTTGATCTCCATATTCTAGTTGTTTGACTTTGATCATGACATTATGACATTTGCTGGAATTATGTGTGATGTCACCTTGGTGGGTTCTATTTGCTAATTCCTGTTTTGGTTTTCTCAGTGTATTGCCCTCTATTCCCTTTTGTGCACAGTCCATACAATTAAACTACCTATAATATAATTATGTTGTCCTTTAACACCTGTCATATTGCAAGTTAATGTTATGGTTAGTGTTACTCTTTGTTAAGTTTCTGACTGATAAATGATATTATTATATCATCTTCTATTTATATAGTGCCAAATTTACGCAGCGCTTCATGCAGTACATTCAAATGGTAAAACAATTATAGTTATAGTTATCTCTTTGACCTTCACTTTTAATGTCATATTGGTAGTACTAATTATTTTGTTGCCTAGGCCATCTGCCATTCTGTGTTATGACTTCGCAATAACTAGCTACAAAATATGACACATTAAAACAATTTAAGGATTGAAGACCTACACTTTTTGGCCAATGACTTCTAACAAGTATTATTCTAAACCTGTGAATGTACAAGAGAACTTCCTAACTGGGAGCTAATGTACAAAACCAATTCAGGCTTATAATGTATTATTACAGGTAGATTGAGCAGGAACAACTATTCTACTTGAGCATTTTATCTTCTCTTTCCTTATCCACAAGTTATCTGTACTCATATTTATCTTTAACAACTTCCATCTCTCATTTGTGTCATCCAAACATGTCCTTAATATTCCCTGTCTTCTGTACATGGTAGGGGATATGTGGGTAGTGGATTCACTCTACCACAAATCAAAAGTAGCAGCAACAGAAACCAATCTTAATACAATCACAAAACCCACATTTCCTTGGTTATTACTGTCATCAGTTAAAGATAGCATTCTACTAAACAATGCAAGTAAACTTGAGAATAGCAGGAAGCTGAAAGCCTAACACTGGAAAACAGAACCATAATGAACAGGGGCAGCAGAAAACCTTTTATGGGCTCATACTTTATGGCGTCTTGCCCAGGTCACATTAAAGGAAGGAGCACAAGTAAATCCAGAAGGCCATTAGATGACCTGGCTTGCTGCGTTAGACTAGAGTCTGGTTTGATAAGCTTAGCCAACATCCATCTTGGCCCCTGCTCAACTTGTGCCTTATTATGGCCAACTTGCCCAACCTCGTAATGAACCTCTAACCATAACATACAGACTATGGTGCCTAAAATGAAAACTGTGGTAAACTAAGTGCTTTGTAGATGTTTCATTGTGATGTTTGTAGATGTTTCATTTTGCTTGAGTGCTTAGGTATTCATAAAAAAATCAGACATTTCATGCAGAGCCTTTATTGAAGGAAATGATCTGATAGATTAAAACAGTAATAGACAGCATATTCCTGGAGAAATCATTCCCTTGTTGACATATAATCAGTGACGTGAATGCTATTTTAAAACCCATTTTTGAAATACAAAATGAAATCTAAACCAAACAAATCAACCACAAATGTTCAAAGAACGAAAACAAAGAGAAATTTGCCTCTCTTGTTTATTTTTAATGCTGAACACATTTGTCTTTGATTTGTAATGTTCGTCACATATCATGCCGTACATGTGCAATGCAAGAATACAATTTCAGTCTGTGCTATAACTGTGCAGATGCCACAGAGATTAAATTCCTATTGTGTCTTAAGGTGTGTCATTGGTATTCACTCGACAATTATTATTTTTTCTCCCTGATTTTTAATCATCGTTGTAAACTATACAGTATTTGCAATGTACCTGCATGGATGGAAACACCAACAGCACAGACCTTCATTGATTTTTTAGCTTCCTGATCTGCTCGGGGTGGGGGGTGAATCAGAGGACCAGAGGAGAGGACGTCAAGGCAAGCACCACAATTGTGCCTCAAATTGAATTGAGGGAAATATAGGAGCGCTTTGTATTGCTCTCCCCAATTCTCCAATCGGGCAAGAGGACCTCACCACATGAATTGAGGTCAACATGGCGGCGCTTGTGGTGTTCCCTGATCAAAAAATGCCCCCAAATTTTTGGCAGAACAGAATGCACAAGAACCAAAATTTGTTGCCCAAAAAAATGGGGCCAAAAGCTAACCAAAAATTTGTCTGAATCGTTTTTGACCCATTTGCACATTCTGCTGAATACATGAGGGTGGGAAAAGCAGCAGATACGTTTGGATGGATTCTGCAGAATTCCCCCATGCATTTATAAACAGGACAACATGAATCATATACATTAAAGTGCATTTGATGGCTAGAATGTACCTGTTGTTAATACTGAATATGAAAACAAACATACATTTTTATATCACAGAAGTTTCTGTTCATCTATTCCTTCATTTTACATACATTTATTTTTCCCTTGTATTAAATATATTGTTCACATACACTGATCAGCCATAACATTATGACCACTGACATGTGAAATGAATAACACTGATAATCTTGTTATCATTGCACCTGTCAGTGGGTAGGATATATTGGCAGCAAGTAAAAATTTCGTCCTCAAAGTTGATGTGTTAGAAGCAGAAGAAAGGGGCAAGAGTAAGGATCTGAGTGAATATGACAAGGGCTAAATTGTGATGGCTAGACAACTGGGTCAGGACATCTCTTAAAACTGCAGCTCTTGAAGGGTGTTCCCAGTCTGCAATGGTCAGTACCTATTAAAAGTTGTCCAAGGAAGGAAAAGTGGTGAACCGGAGATAGGGTCATGGAGGGCCAAGGCTCATTGATCCACATGGGGGGCAAAGGATGGGCTGTGTGGTCAAATCCAACAGATGGGCTACTGTAGTTCAAAGTTCTGGAAAAGTTAAAGCTGGTTCTGAGATGAACACTGTGTATCACAGTTTGTTGGTAGCCGCAGACCAGTCATGGTGTCCTTGCTGACCCCTGTCCACTGCCAAGAGCTCCCAGAATGGACACGTGAGTATAAAAACTGGACCACCAATGGAAGAAGGTGGCCTGGTCTGATAAATCATGTTTTCTTTTACATCACGTGGATGGCTGGTCATGTGCCTGTCGCTTAATGGAGAACATAAAGAATACCACAACACCTCTAGTGGAGTCCATGCCTCAACGGTTAGGGCTGTTTAATCCTCAAAAAGGGGGTCCTTAGGCAGGTGGTCATAATGTTATGGCTGATCAGTGTAATTGATATGATTATTAAACTGGAATATATATGAAAAATTTTAATTGTTTTCTGAACAATAAACCTTTAATAATATTGTAAGCTTGCAGACAGCCAGGCACATATTTTATATATAAGTCACTTATTTAAACCTAATCTTTATTTAAGTTAGGAGATTTTGATTGATTGATTAACATTTTTATTGAAAGTTCTAAAAGTGTAAACTCTTTAAATACACATTTTTTAATATGGATAACCAGAAATGCTTGTGGAAATCTTTGTTGCTTATGGAGCATTTACTGAAATGTCCTATATTTCTGCCTACCGCTGCAGACAACCAACTAAATGCACGGTACAAAAAGTATGGACAGAGTCATAGTGCATATACTCCCTAAAATTCTTGTTACACTCTAAGAGTACCTATGGAACCTAAACAATAACACACACAAATATATGGGGTTGGTCTTCTCCTATAATCTTTATCTCAGAGCATTGCAGGGTGCATACTGCTTATCAGTCCTCTTCTGAGTGGGAGGATATTTCATCATTGCAAGTGACATGGATAAACACTGTGTTTACAGTTGGCATTAAATACTTCTTAGTAGCATTTGAATAATATTTTAATATTTTGTAAATAGAAAATATATTTGTAAATATAATATAATATATAAAATAACCAATTGTTTTAGAGCATAGATAATGTGATTTACTTCAAAAGGAAAAATAGAAGCTATTTAAAGTTTATTACAAAGCTTGCCAGCTGATTTGTGGCATGACACCGACATATTTTTTTACTTGTTTTGACTAGCAAAGGTCATTTCCTCTGGTTCCAGTAGTTATAGCTTAACCAAATATTACTTTCTTTCCTGTAACTATAAACCTCCCCCCATTATCGCCCCCACATCATCTACACTACACTTAAGATCTTTTTTACAGATATTACAAATTCAGTAAAATCTTTATTTTTCCCTACTCGTGTAGGATGGAAATAATTGGAAGCAGCTAGGGGTCCACTGAGTTGTAAACATATGTGGTTACTTGTTAACCTCCACGGTGTCAGAAAACTTAAATTCTATTTCTCTCTGGGGCATGCTCAAATAATAAAAATGAGCTATGGTAATAATAAGTTACCTGTGTTATGCCCTTTTATTAGTAATCCTGAGGCCCCTGTGAGCTGTGTAAAGGGGCTCCTTTCACAAACGTATCCTGTTTTGGACCTGAATGGCTCTCTCTTGGAACATGCAAATAAACATGTGAAATTATTACTTGCTAATGGCCACTTATAGAGAGAGAATAAACACAGTTTTGCACATAATGTGACCAAACCCTATGTATGCTCAGTAAAGCGTTTTTAACAGCAGATTAAAGGGCCAACTTCTGCACCAAGAAACCTTGAGGCCCTCCTAAGAAATTGGTTGCCCTTGCCTTTAACTGTTGCTAGCAGCACTACCTTTGAACGTTCTTCTACGTCATGAACATGCACTTTTGATATTCTCATTATTGCAGTTGATGGCACACAGTTGATCTCCACTGTGGTATTTCTGCCAGTTGTACAAATAATCAATCACTATGGTTGAGCTACTTTGAAATATGTAATAAGATTCAAATAATGGCCAGGTATAAAATATAAATAGTGCACCTATACTGTTGATGATAGTATAGTACTTTAGTGCCCTTTCAGATTTACTAAAGCCCCCAAGATGCAAATATGGTTATTGAAGGAATACAGCAATATCTTAAGATGGCCATGGTTTAAAGATCACCAAGGGACTCACATAAATTATAAAGTGGGAAAATCAGGTGACAGATATTCTCACCAGAAAGTATGTCCCATGTTGACATGTAAGAGGAAAATAACTGTAAATTGCTTTCACAGGAGGAACTAGGACACTTTATTCACTAAAATGTGAATTGTTTTAGAATAAGATGACAACATAAAAACCACTTTACAGCACTAGGCTATTCCAACTCAAACAATAACAATATAAATTCATTAGACGTTGAGTTGTCAGTTTCAGTGCTGTGGAGTTGGATACTGTGAGACTCCTGTTCATTTTTGTTGTTAGAGACATGTTTAGTCAGTTAATTTACTTATTAAAAGTTAATCACAGGGTCTATCATTCCATTTAAATTGAAGGGAGTTCTGGGCAAACACACCTCTTTCTAAGTAGTCAAGTTAATGTAATCGAGTCAGAGCCCATTTTTCATATCAACATATAATCTGAAAGTTTTAATATGTGCTTTTGACAAAGCCACTACTGCTACCACAGCAGAAAATAGGATATGCTAGCATATTAAATATGAGCCCAGATACTCCTTTTGGCTTTCTTTGCACACTTTGTTGGTTTGAATTAATTCTCTGAACTGGAAATCTTGGTGTATAAAGAAAAACATATTTTTAGGATTGATTACCAATACAGTTTTTATTTGGGTTGGTTAAGTATGTTTTCTTGTACACATTTTAGTACATTACATTTTATTAATAGAGTACCAGCCAATTCCATAATACTGAATACAAAGTTGGCGATATTGTAAAAATTTACAATAACATAAGCAGAAGTTAAGACATGGTAGCGAAGGAGAAGAGCATTCTTCTCTTGCAAGCTTACAGTCTGTTAGACATTTCTCATGACAAGCTTTAAGCCTGGTTTACCTGCGTAACTTTATATCTCATAGATTTGTTTATCAGACTAAGTTTGACCTTAGTCTGAGTATCAGTCTCTCTCTCTAAGAGTTATCTACTTCTCTACAATCAGAAGCAGAAAGTAATGTAAGTAGAGGAGCCTATCTCCGGTTTTGGAAAGATTGCTGTCATGGAACACGTTTCTTTATTCTGTTGTTTCCCTTTATCCCAGTAGTAGCTGGTTGTCCTGGCAACCTTCCAATTCTCATAGTTGAGATTGGGCTATTCCTCCTCCCCTGCATCTTTCTGTAGTTAGTTTGTCCTGGGTGTTTTCCTGTCCCCATGAATCTCTCCCCTAGGTATTCTACCTCAGCAGCCTCTGAGTAGAAGTTCTTATTTTCTTCTCCCTTGCAAGGCAATCCATTTTTACCTTCCCCTTCCACCCACCTTCTTCTAGAGAAGCACTTTTCCTCAACACAATACAATCAACAAGTGCCTTTATTTCTGTGACTTTCCCAATAAAGCTAAGAAAATACAGAAGACGGAGTGCTTTCATAAGGGAAGAGTTAAGTTATCTGACCTTATTCATATCCTGGCGTGTCACATTCATATGCAGGCATCTGACATGGGGTTCTAGAATAGTAAAAACGGATACCGTGTGCTTTGGGAGCACCACAGAAAGCTACAGCTTATCCACAGCTTCAATATAAGGGCACCAGCGCTGTAACCCAGCTCAGTGCTTTACTCACAGAATTATCACTCTCACCTGTGAGTACAGCTACCTCTACGCTGATTGCTGCAGGACATCGAATGGCACCACCCACTGGCACAGGTTACAGACCACACGCCACACAAACTGGCTCAAGGGCTACATACACCTGCGGCATGGAAGAACTCACCACACACAAGAGTGACAGGTAAGACACCAGTCAGGAGAGCAACAACTCAGACACTGAAACCGCTACGCAACTGTAACAGATGCAGGAAGGTGCGAGGCCTAAGCGAACAGTTACACTGACACAAAAGGCCCGTGAAAAAAATGAAGCTGACATTGAGGTGCACCATGCTAAGTTGGAAAAGGCATGGGAAGAAATTGAAATGAGTAACGCCACAAATGTTGGTGAACAAGAAAGAGAGATTAAGCGAGCCATAACTCAGATCCTAAGTCATGTCACAGGCATCTGACAAGAACCAACACAATAAATAGCCTGAGATCTGCAAAAAATAATTGATATGGAAGACGATGGCATTGTGTAGACCGCCATCATGGAGGCACAAAGTGAAAGAAAGGAGCTCCTCCTGGAAACTGCGTTGCAGCGTTCCAGCACATGCAGACACTCTTCCAGGTCAGGTAAATCAGTTAAATCTAATGTCTCTAGTGCAAGCGCAAATGCCATCAAGGCACGAGCCACCGCAGAGGTCGCACATGCTAGGGCCGAATATGGTCGGAAAGAGGCGGCCATAAGGGCAGAGAGAGCACGCATAGAGGAGGAGAAGACGGCAGCAGCAGTAGCCACTAATGCTGCCATAGCACATAAGAAGGCAGAGTTAGACGCAAACGTAGAAGACCTAAGCAAGGAAGAGGATGCAGCCTCCGCCATAGCACAAGCCGAAGTCTTGGAAGCAGTCGCGCTAGAGGACGGCGGGGAGCAGACCTATGAAAAGACAACTCCAGAAGATATAAATGAACGTACCGTAAAATAAGACTCGCAGCTCAGGTAGGCCCACGCATAGAGAAACAGCTCCTCACACTGATCAGCCGTCATCAAACATCCAGGCCAAGGAAATGGAGAACACAAGGCGCTTCCCTGAAACCACATCAGAACAAGACCGACATATCAATGCATCAGGCCTAACAGACATGGGCAAGTACATGATCCAGCACAACATGGAGCAGACAGGGCTTACCAACTTTGACGAACATCCTGAGAATTACAGGATTACAGTCCTGTAATTACAGTCTGGGCTTCTCAGCAAGAGAAGAACTCAGCTTACTAACCAAATGGCTGAGGAAAGAATCCGCCGAACATGCAAAGAGGCTCAGGTCAGCAAATGTGACCCCCCCCCCCCCGAATTTGGATCTGGGGACACAGGTTAAGCTGGAACCTCAAGGCTGTCATGAACCGGGTAAACAGGTTTGGTAGGAACCCAGGTGCAGGGGATACAAGGGGTTCTGTCTGTACCCCATGATGCATGATGAATAAAGGGATATTACAGACAGGCGTAAAAAAACAAACCACAGGCAGAATACGGTGATATGATCTGTATTGCAGATGATGGTATGAACAACTTGGCTGGAAGCCCGCTGGCGGGGTGCACGGCAGGAAGCCCTCTGGATGGGGCGCACGGCAAGAAGCCCTCTGGATGGGGCGCACGGCAGGTAGCCCTCTGAATGGGGCACACGGCAGGTAGCCCTCTGAATGGGGCACATGGCTTGGGAGCCCAGGAACAATTCAGGATCAGATAAGCAGGAAGCCAGGAACAAGTCAGGATCATGTACACAGGAAGCCAAACAGCAAGTCAGGATCAGGTACAGGGCCAGAGCAAAACGGTCCACTAACTTCAATGCAAAGGCCCTGACTGAAAGGCTGGGCAGGTTTATATAGGCAGGCTTGAACAGGTAACTAGGTGCAAGGTGAGTGCTCTAAAGTGACAAGGGCGGCCACTAGTGGTTGAGAAACAACATGAGCGTAAAGTAACAGTGAACACTCCAGGCGTAGGGTGAAACCTTACAAAGGCAGACACATTTACTTTTCAGGTGTCCATCCAGGCAAACCCTACACCCAACGTGGAGTACTGTCTACTTTAAAAAGTCTCTACGACCCGCTGGGATTTGTTACCCCAGTGACAATATAAGGTAAGGAGAATTATCCTTCAAAACACAGGACTGGGACACCCCACTACAAATATGTAATTGTGTAGATTTAGGTTCCTGTCAAAATTGTAAAATTGGATTAAGATTAACAAAAAACATGAAACCATTGAGCATATTGTAAGAAAATATGGGCCAAATACAAACTTCGAGAACTTCGGGAACAACACATAAACATGTATGTGCGTCAAAAATAGGCAGAGTCACTTAGATGCAAACGGAGGTGAAACATTTAATACGAACAAAAATAGAAGAAGAACATAAAAAGAAGATAACAAAAATACAAAACAAGT
The DNA here is from genome assembly GCA_009364415.1 of Spea multiplicata. Classification (NCBI taxonomy): domain Eukaryota; kingdom Metazoa; phylum Chordata; class Amphibia; order Anura; family Pelobatidae; genus Spea; species Spea multiplicata. The sequence continues at coordinate 10,698 of VKOC01014821.1, forward strand.
CTTACAAATCCTTAGAGAGGAATTTAGTTCATGACATCTGTCCTACGCATTCCTGAGGATGGAGGGAGGGAGTGTTGGGACGTGAAGTGTCCGTGGATGGCAAGTACATCTTCACTCGACCTCTCTTCCCATGCCTCTCCATGTCTTACACAGGCCTAGCTTATATGTGGTTTGGAAAGTGATGTCAGTCTATTGGTCTTCACCTAATTGGGTAAACATTCTCACTAAGATCTTTACGTCTAAACCCTATTTTAGGTGGCCACTGTAAGCCTACTGTAATGTCCTTTTACAGTTACAACTACCATGCACTAACAAGTTACCATCCTATCTATAGACTGCCTGTTCAGCAAATCCTTCATTCCATAATTAAGGTCAAGGAAACCTTGAAACCTACCATTGAAACATATTAATATATCTTAATTATCATTTATGTATGCCCAATAATTACATATCTTTGACTATTGCCTATACTAATAATTTCATATGGTCCTTTATCATATTCTTGAGGTTAGAAGGAATGTTAAATGTGTTAGAATATTTTACACATATATAACAGGTTTATAATAATTATGCATCATTAATTATTCTTTCAATTTAAATTTAATATGATCTAGAACTTTACTTAGTTAAAATGAATTTCTTCATGTGACATTAAGAGAAAGCTTACCCATATGAACGATTATGAGAAATGGAATGCTTTTGCATGGATACTGTATTATTCTAATTTCTTTTTTCTTTATAATAATTTTCCAAATATGACCACAGAGGTTTCTCATGCTATGTGTTTAAACCACTCTTCACTGAAGTTTTGTAGTTTATTCCAAAGCATACTAAAAATCTAGACGGACATAAGTATGTGATAAGTGCCTGGTGACCAAAAGTCTGTCTAATTTTGTGGAGGCAGTAAAACCAAAACCCTTTTTCCAGAAGCAAATGGATCTCTACCAATCAGTCTTCCTTCACTAAGGCAAAGTAGCAGTAAAAGAAAATGGTAATTTACCTATGGCATAACTACAGGGGATGCAGCATGAGCAGACCCCCAAGTCTCAAGAGGTGATACCACTCTTTACCCCTGAATCCTCTCTAGTTGTAAAGTGAGGAAGAAAGATCTCCGTTTCTGTAATGAAAGATGTCTTGATATACCAATTAGTATATGTGTACGGAGTGTAAATTTGGGAACACACTGAGTGCAGCCCTGCTTCCTCGGGTCTCTAGGTCAACTTTTTTTTCTGGCCAGGGCAGCAGTGTTTGGCCATTCTGAATTGAGACCTTGATTTTTTTTTGGTACCAAGCAATATACCTTATCAGTACCCCAAACAGCTTGCCTCTACCTTACAACAGCTTGTCAGTGCTCCCAAATAGCTTGTCTGTGCCATCTTAGTACCCAAACAGCCTGTCAGGGCCCCCAAACAAATTGTGTGTGCCATCTTCACCACATATCAGGTTGTCAGTGCCCCCAAATAGCTTGCCTGTGACATATTTGCCCTAAATTCTGGTGGTGTGGAGGGGTCATCTGGGGAGGGGGGCTCAAGATTTCTGATGGCGACCCTGCTCTCACATTCTCACTCAGGCTCTATCCCACTTTCTCTCTCAAGCTGTCTCACACTCTTAGTCATGCTTTCTCATGCCCACAACCTTCTATCCTGCTGCTCATACCCATTGTGAGAGCAGCCTCACTTCTACTGAAGTATCACATAAAATGACCCCCGACACGTTGCTGCCTCCGCAAGTTGGCTGGTCAAAGTCAGATTGACCCTTTGAAATTTGGACTGAACACTTTGCTATGAAGAATTGTTTCAGTAATAACCCTAATAATAATAGTACGTTTCTAAATAGTAGATTGATGGGAAATGCATTGATCCTTTTTTGGAAATAGTTTGTTCCACAGTTAAACTGTATGCACATTCTTTTAAAACAGGTATCTTATAAAAATAATAAATTCTGGATTTCAGTCATTTGTATTTATTTTTTTAAGTTTCCAATTTTCACATTTGAATCCCTAGTGTATTCTACCACTTGTATAAGCACAAGGCTGTTGCTCTTTAATAAATTCATTCGTGTACGTTTGCCAAGGTAAGCGCTTTCAAATTCTCCTCTGGGTATCAATATTATTGGAAGATGAAGTTTCCATTATGTAAGAAAATATCTAAATGTTTAACACCAAATTTGATATATATAAAATTTCTGTTATATTATGCAATGTACTGTTTGTGAATATGTGGTATGGGTCAAGGCTTGGACACATGAGTACTATTGAGGAGATAAATGCTGAGACATATGAATTCTGCGTGACCACAATATTTAAAACAATGGAACTTTTGTTGAAGTGGTCTTCCTATAGACTACCTAGTTTTTCTGGAATTTCAGCAAAATATGAAATCCATTTACAAGTTAATACAAACAGAAGAAAATCTGTCTTGAAGGCCCAAGAGGCTCAACAAGTAATATACACCTACGTTTCTATACCTACCTGTATCGGTATGTAAAACACAGTTTGTTGAGAATCAATCATGGTAAAGCTATTAAATTTTTATAAAAACATTTTAAAAAATTACATATATATATATATATTATTCCTTAAAGTGCCTAAATGTGTATATAAAAAGTACATTTTAAACGCATGTACTGTTTTGTAATTTATGTGAGCATGATGTGCATGCATAGGGTGTATGTGAGTCCATGGGCCATAGGAACGGGACGGGGGTAGATAGTGTGAGAAGGGGGGAGAGGGGGTTAGTATTGTGTGAGAAGGGGGAGAGGGGTAAGTAGTGTGAGAGAGCTTAGATAGTGTGTGAAGGGGAGAGGGGTAGATAGTGTGAGAAGGGGGAAGGGGGTGTGAGAGATGGGGAGAAAGAGGGGATCTGATGGGGGAAAATGCTGTTCCCTCCAGATTTTTAGGGGTTCCTACGCCCATGGTATGAGTGTCTATGTATCAATGTATGTAAGTATGGATGTCTAACGCTATGTGAGCTTGAATGTCTAAGTGGATGTGAAAGTGTGTGTGAGCATGGATCTGTAAGTGCTGTGAGATGGAGTGTGTGTGTTAGAATTAGTGATGTGAGAGGGAGTGTGTGTGTTAGGATGAATGTGTACGTGTGTGTTAGTGTGTATGAGTAAGTCTGTGTTAGCATGTGTAATTTGTGTAACTGTGAAAAGAAAAAAGAAAAAATGTCGGTGCGCAAAGCTAGTCTCAGGCTCAAATAATACAAATGTATAGTAAGAGGCCTACCAAACAGTGTGAGCATGCTGCAAATACAGTGTGTTGGCTGTACAATGTATACAAAAAGGCCTCATATTATACATTTGTATTTTTGAGCCTGAGACTAGCTTAGCGCACCGACATTTTTTCTTTTCCCTGTTTGCACATATTTGAGGTTGTTGGCTCCTCATCAGTCTGGTTGCAGCTTGCTGTCCAGGGGTTAAATGGGAGGAGGTTTAATTGCACCTCGCCTAACACATTAATCTGGTTTTGGTTGCAGTATAAACTGCTTTGTGTGCCCACTATGTAGGAGGTGAGAGTAGGTTCTCACCCTATTGAGAGTGTGCCTTGACGTGGCGGGTGAGCTTAATTATGCTTTGGCCAATTCATATAACCAAAACCTCTCATTTATATTATGTTTATATATTTGTTGCCAACTTTATTAGAGTGAGAAGCGCAGACAGTATTTTGTTTTTTGTAATTTGTGTAACTGTGTTTACATATGTGTGCCAGAGTGTACATTGAAAGTGGGATGCAAGGGGCAAATAAGGCACAAACAAGATGTTTGGGGACAATGATGGCACAGACAAGCTGTTTAGGGGCAATCACATGCTTTATAGGGCAAGGGCAGCACTGTAGAACATGTTGCTTGGTGAAGTTGGGGGGCCTGGGGCAAATTTCTAACACCAGGGCCCTGTAGTAGTTATGCCCCTGGCTTAATGAATGATGACAGTATGGGTTATGCCATTCATAGAAGATCATCTTGGCTAACTAAAGTATTTCTGAGCCCTTCTCATGAATATCATTGGATAGTACATTCACCCACTTCCAGTCACCTTGTTTCAAGTGTTGTATATTCCCTACAGTGCATAACCAAATCTATGCAATATGGTTAACCACCTACCATAAGAACATTTGTGATATCTATAATGGAAACACAAGATTCCTCAGCCATAATTTCTCGTACTATCTCCGCTAATGATAGATTTAATACTACTAAATATTCAGTTTACCCCTAGGACTAATGAGTCTTATGTTCTTTAGATATTCCAGTCCAGGTATATTTATATTTTCTAATCACAGTTTTCAAATATCAAACAATGCAGGTTTTCCTTCACATAAGAACCAACTCACATTACCTGCGGAAATTCTAACAAACTATAGCATTGGGAGCAGTGGAGGATGAACATTGGGAGACAAAGCTTTATATTACATACTATCCACATTTTATCTTGTTTAACCACACTATTATTATACTACTATCTGCCAAGATTTGAAATCAAATGGTTTTGGGTAAACCATTGTATTCTTAACTGTCCTGCTGGCTAAGGCACAAAAATATGAATATTTTTCATTATTAACCACCACAAAGAAATGTTAGGAAATTAAAGTTTAGCCACAGGAAATATGATCTCTTAAAAGTAGCTACATTTCTAGATTAAATAGGATTTTCTCATAGCTCAACTCAGATATCTATATATATATATACATGCAGTGTATACCTACAGTATATATATATTACATATGTCATTGTAAATTCATGTAATATATTAACTAATAAAAAGTTATACTCTAAACTGTAAAAACATTAAACTGAACAATATGAAATCAAGTTATATAAACTTTAAATATGTTATTTGTAGCCTAATTTGTTCTGTAAAAGTGCCTGGTTCATTCTGGTAAATACAGCAGGATCTATAAACATTTTTTAGTTTCTGCTTGTCAAAGAATCTTAGTTTAAAACACTTTTCTTCAGTGAACATACAAGCAACAAATCAATTTTAAATTGTATAATTCTTTATATTTTATTATATATATTTTATGTGGTTTTCTGACTGGACATGTGCAGTCTGAGCCTAGAAGACAGTGGAGAATAGAAATATAAAAGAGCTTAAATCCAACAACACGGATATAGAGTTACAAGTGCACAAAATGATGAAGAAAAATTAGACATTGAGTTACTTACTGAGAACACCTTTCAGAGTGAAATTTAGGTATATAAACGACATAGTAGTATAAAATCTGATTAAGCTACTGTATGTCAATAGTTTGACAATAATATTAGTTAATAATAGACAATAATAATAGTTTCAATAATATTCAGATATTTTAACTACTTAATACATTTTACCTACCTTCTCTCAAGTCCTTTAAGCTGCAGTGTCAATAATTTTAGTATCCTAATATACATTTCTATTCATCAAATTAATACATGCTAATATATGCTAATTATGAAATAGGAGCTGTTGAGAAAGAGGAATTTGTCATTTGTCTTACTCGTGTGCTAACTTCCAAGAGAAACAAAACGAACATACAAATATCTTGCAAACAAATGTAATAATGTATTTAGACAGTTTTAGGGATGTCTGCATTTTAAACATTTTGTATTCACAAATTATTGAAAAATGTCAACTTAATGCCAACATAAGAATGTAAGTGGTTGATATTAGAAAATGTTCCCATAGCAGATTTTTAAATACAAAGACCTGATCTCTTATTTTGTGGCCAAAAAAACCCATCTAGGCGTTGCCATTTATTAGAAATGATCTGTCAAACAGAAGAATAACTCATTACGATGCGGTCAGATTTCAAATTAAAACTGGGTGGACTTTGCTGGAATATACGAGTACAGTTTTACATTTTCAGACTGACTGTTCTTTCTTGACTACTTCCAAGTTTAATTCCCATTCTCATTTGGAATGTTGATTATGTGCCATTGGCATAACCTAGAATAGGAGAAGCTTTTCTGTATACTGAAGCATATGAACCAGCAATGAGCAAATTGTGGACATTACATGGAAAAATACTGTAGATTACACAGTAACTTTTTACATTTGTACAATAAGGGTTAGTTTACATAACATTATATATTCCCCATATGACAAGAATAGATGACTTTACATACAAAGCTTCGCTCTACCTACTGAATGTACATTAATATCAGAATACCAAGGGGTAACACTGGTATTCTGCCAGTAGCTTTGATGCTATCACACCACAGTACTAAAATAGGTGTAGCTAGGGTTTGTTAGGCTTTGTCAGGCTATGCCACATACTAAAATTAATCAAAATTGCTTTAGAATTGCTGAGATATTAACGTGAAAACATACAACAACACACGTTTAACATGAACCATAGCTGTTCGATATTGTTCGAAGTGTAGAGTCGAATGAGATATCTTTTATTAGACCGAGAAGTCATAGAAAGTCATAGCAGCATCAGAGGTCCTTTCTCCACATGGAATCAGATCCCAACTGAAGAAGAGATTACGGGGTGCCAGCTTCTCTGGGTCTAATACAGCAATTTCAATCATTTCAAACATCAGTTATTTATATATTTTTAACTGTCCTCTATTCTGTTGAGAAAGTCTCATTGGAACAATCTGATAACAGCAAATGGTTAAAACTTTTAAAGGGGTGCTTGGAGCACATTATGTCAAGGTATGGAATTTGTTTTTTAGCTTACATAGTTAAATGCTAGAGAATTGATTAACATATATAAAAGCCATTTATTATAGCTAATATCAGTAATATTCAACATTCACTTCATGATCTAGCAGAATTGAGATATAAATAACACTGTGGCATCTGCCTACCGTAGTCAGTTGCCGTCTTGCATGCAAGTGTGTCACGGACTGGGTCCAAACAGATGACTGAAAGGACCCAGCGCGCCCAAAGATTGTGTGCAGGAGTCACAGTGCAGTAGTGGAGTAGACAGGGCCTGGTTGCAGGGCGACCACACTCAACCAGGTGCAGCCAAACACCAGCGCCCTGATAAAGCAGCAGATGAAGTCCAGAATGAAACGAAGTGATATCCTGCAGGCACCCTAGACCAGGCATGAAACATATCACAGGAATCACGTGTAGGATGCTGCAGGCTGGGAGTATGGAAGCTAAGCAAAGGATATAGCAGAAACATAAGCAAAGGAACAGGGAGACCAGGCACTAAACAACCAGACAAGATATACATATTACATGGCACTACAGTGAACAAGGAATAAACATTACTAGACAAGATATACATGATACAGGGCACAACAAAGGACAGGGAACAAGGCAAGGAACACAGGGGAAGGAGTGAGGAGCTGGAATGCTCGGACGCTTCTCCTTTAAGCAAGGATAGGCATATTGACTAGGACATGGGGAGAGGAGAGAGGAACCAGAATCCTCAGATGATACAAGGACGAAGGGCAAAGGCACATAAGAGACAGACAAACATGAATACAGGAACTAGCCTAAAACTATGTGATAACAATTGGAGATTCCGTCACATCATATGGCCATAGTATGCTTAGCCCACCACTACGCCAAAGTACTCCAATGACGGTGGGTCCTAACGCTAATCCCTGCTGACAGTGGTATGAAACGAAACAAACCAAACATGTAATCCAAACACATAGCACTGAGACATACCTTAGACTGAAGACTAAGACAAACAGAACGCATGGGAGGGGCAGACCTTATAAAGGAAACAGAGCTGAAGCAAAGAACTGAAGCAGAAGCAAGGAATGGAAGATCAGAACAAAGCAAAAGGAAATCCAGGAATGGATCGAAGCAAAACAGGGAAACTAAAGCAAGAATGAGATATGCAGCTCCGCAGCCTGGGTAGGACGTGACAAGTGTGTAAGCAGACAGTTACAGACATTAGCCACTGTGGGAACAATTGTTGCCAAGATGGCCCTTAGTGAGTCCCTTTTGGCTGTCTAACTAACCTATAATCTAATCTTCATTTAAACTGTGAGTTTCTTTTTCAAGCCTTCCGGAATTAGACCACTTCTTATTGGACTTCTTATGGATCGAAGATGATCCATTCCTTTGCCTGTTTTGTTAGTATATGTTTCCGTAAAAAGCATTAATCTTTATTTCTTTTTACTTGGCACTGAATAGAATTAAAAAAACGAAAAAAATAACACCAACGGGTCTGTGATCTTTACGCATCTCAATGTACATTATACTTCGGAGCCTCGCTAAATTAAAGTTGTGTAGATTGGCACGTCTGTAGTCAAAACATGGGAATCCAATACAGCAAGGGTTACAGACACAGAGACAATGTTACATGGCATGAATTCTATTTCCCCTGCTTCAAACCTGCCAGTTACTTAGCAAGCAACTGATATTTCATGTAGAGTGCATGTAAAATGACCTGTCAAGATGAAAGTAAATGCCAGCTTGTATACAATTGGTTTTGCTGCTGGCATCCGCATAGGAGTCTGTTCAAAGGAAATTTCCATTGGCCTAAATAGAAGATGGATCGGCATAGTCTAATACAATAAGCTGAACTTAATTTCTTGTACATCTTGTACAACGTTTTATAGCTAACAAAATCACACCCGCAAACTACAGGGAATCTGCCGTCCATAAAGATTATTTTAGGTGCTATTAAATCTAAAACATCACAATGTAATTCACTATTCTAGAAATCTCACTCTTTTGGGTTATTAAAGAAAACCTTCTCTTTGAAACATACTCGTATATCTCTAATAGTCATTCCAGTTATTATTGACATTTTTGGAATTCTGTTTATTAAGAATTCGAGGTTCACTGACATTGTGAAGATGATTAAAGTCTAGTTAGAAAACATCTGGATACTTGCTTTTTTATATTTTAAACTATTACACTGCAAACACGCGGAGTTTCCTCAAAACCTTGACGACGGTCTGCGTGCATATTGTTTGCAAAGATTTAAAATCTAACTTAACTCCAATAGTTATTTTGTGCATCTAAGTTGTTTTTGTGTATGCCCCAACACAAAGAATACTGAAGAGAATGAAATGCTTACATTTAAATGTATACAAAATGTTTACCTGCATACTTTAGCAAAAAAGCAGACCTTTAAGTTACTTAGAAACCATTTTATAAGAGCTTGTTGGAATTTATAGATTTTCCATGCTTAGCCAGTCTTTAAAAAGGTAATAAAGGCTCCTTCAAAGTGTTTAGTTCTAGGTATTTGAAGCTGAAACGTGCAATACGGGGTTTGTGTTTATTGTACTTCCCGTCAGTGGGGAAATCAATTAAATGTTTTTTTCATTGTGTGTTGATTTGTATTTTGCAATTACTTTGCTATTGTATGGGTTTTATAATTCAAGGGAATGTGTTTTGTTGGCCTTGTTAATAATAGTTAAATTTTTAGACCCAGGGTAGTTATTTTAATAAAAACACAAGGGGTAGGATTTCCGCATCAGTGGGGATAATGGGTCCTATTAAACCTCAATGTCCAGCCGGGACTTGGAAGCCTGTAGCTCTTTAGTGTCTCTTTAAACAACAGCTCTAATTATCCTCGGCTCTGGCTGACTAAGGGTGATAAGTGCTGCAGTCTGCCAAATGAGGAGGAAATATTGTTGCTTTTCTTGATTCATCCATGAAACTGGTGGGAAAAGTGGCAAACTATGCTTTAAACTAGAAGGATAAAGGATTGCCCGCTATCTAGGCTTTTGAAACACAGAAAACATCAATTAGTTCCCCTGTCCTTTAACACTAAAATCATCCGCTGATTTGTGGAATAAAAGAAATATTCACTATTGGTTTAGTACTTTTATATTGCAAAACAGTAATCTATACAATTACTAGGAGATACGATTTCTTCATCAGTATCCTCGTAAGGTAATGGTACATGTAATGTTTAGGTATTACATACATGTACATATTTCTTGTCACTACATGTATAAATTCAAAAAGCAGATCACAGATGACTATGATGTAAAATAGATAAAAGTCCACCTGTTTAGATTATTTAATAGACAGTGGTAATGCCCTACACCTGAGAAATATAGCTAAATCCTAAACTGATTGACTCCATGGAAAAATAGTAATACACGTGACTACCAAATCAAATCAAATATTATATATTGTGTCATGGTGGCAACCTTGATATCTGTTGTTACAATTAGTTGAAAATTTCTCAATATATAAAATAGCAGGACCATTAATACTTTAATAGCACTCTTTATTAATAAAAGATGCTTGGAGCAAGTGAGTTATATTGAAACATTAACAGAGTAGATGAAGAGTTACAAAAAGTTTCAAGGCCTCAGAAGACTATATGTCCAATATGGCACAAGCCAAGCAAGAGACGAACCACAACTCGACCTGTCAAAGGCAAGTCTGTTCTGCTTCTGTATTCAGAAGTCTTGCCAAGACATACCAACCATTGCCAGGTGAGTTTCTATATTGTTATGGGATGTTTGACTGCCCTTGAGCATTATGATTCTCTTTCTGTCTCTTGATATTTGCATTTATCCCTACATACAACATACATACACGTGGAAGGGAATAGCAATCACACAAATGTAATGCCATCTGTTTAAAGAGGTATTTATTCCATTTAAAAAAGTAGCTTTTCAATGTCTGAGTGACTTTGCTTTAGCACAAACTTTAGATTTAAAAGTAGGGAATGCTTTGTTTCCTATCTTATGTGTGCTCTGCCATCTAGTGGTCATTTTATAACAGTGCAACTTCCCTAAAATTCCATTCTTGTGTATTAATATATTAATAATAGATCATTGGTGCAAATTGTGACAGAGAGGAAGGATGGCACCATATTATAGTATAGTAGTAGGTAGTATAGTAAGGTGTGCAGGTACTTTTGAAATTAAGAATTCACAAACGGTGAAGTAAAAACGAAATATTTAACGGCTAATTGTGAGGATACATTTAGTCCAAAATCCATAAAAAAATTATGTCCTTTAACATACCGTATGTTCCTATATCCACTAATTATTTCACAGCGTTTATAATAAATATCATCCAGTATATTTGTAATATGAGTTCACAGACAGAAGAACCAACATTTCCAAAAATAAAATAAATAAGGACTTGCAGTTTGTTTCTTGTTATTAATGACCTTGCAGATCAGATATAGAAATAAGTGCAACAGAAAAAAAAAGCTTTATCTCTACAAGGTAAACCATTGATTTGCAGACTATTAATACAAATTAGAAGTGTTAAATGCAGACCATAGTCTATTAACTATTAAATGACAAGTAGGCTGGTTTCGTCGGACAGAATTAGTATACCGTACTTCCTTGGGTGGCACCAATGCAAACAACTGGTTTTTGGTTTTAGGTATGGCCCCTTTTCCTAGGCCAAAGATGAGGACTAGAAGGTTTTGATAAGAATTACTGGATTAAAGGCAAGATAAAACCTTTTCTTTCCCTGAGAGCTTTTTTCTTATTTTACATTTTTTTAACCCCTTAATGACAAAGCCCGTACATGTACGGGCTCAAAATGCCTTGGTTTCAATGGGTTTAGGGACCGCCCATTGTCTTTAAGGGGTTAAACTGTGGTGAAGTTGCAACTTGAAAACAAGTTCATGAGTTAATGAGTCCCAGAGTTACCTTATGCATGTTGAGTGTGAGTGCAAGTTGGCAAGTTGGCACTAATGAATAAAGTTGCACTTTAGTCCAGCTCTTGAAAACTTTCACCAATTCGCAAACACTCACTGTTTAGTGAATAGACCTCTCCTCTTTTTAGTAAACCCCCAGTCTCTGGAAAATAGCCAACATTCAAGGTATGGCCTACTGTATTTTATTAAATATTTCAAAGACTCTAGTTGGTTACCAACCAATATTAGCATCAATATTTTACCATCTGGGAGTGAGTTTCCTTCCATAGTTTCTATAAACATCATATGCACTTGGATTCTACTGAGAAGTTATTGAAAGTTTTCATATTTTAGACATTAGGAAATAAAGATCCAAATTGAATAAGTCATCTATTATCTCAAGAGTTGGCAATTTGGAAAAGTCATATTTGGAAAAATCACATCCTGACATTTAAACTGGTTAACTGGACAGATAAATAAAGCACTTCTCGGAAGCTTCCGTTTCCTCACATCTGCTTTCATGCTTTTATGTGAAATAGCATTGAAGCACATATGTCTTCTTCATAAAACCATACCACTACTGCCTAGCTTCCAGGAACAATCTTCTGCTTTCAGCATAAATATAAAAGTCCATCTAAATCCTTTTTTGAATGATATCTTTAAAATCGCAATGCTTGGGATACATAATCTTAAGAGACGCAGGGGTAGCACTACATTTTATTTACGAGCTGATTAATAAAGGATTTGGAGATAAACTCCTGGTTCACAAAACTTGGAAATGTTTTTACAGAAATAAAAAATAAAAATTAGGTAATAGAGAAAATGTTCTTTTCTTCCAGGAATACAGGGCAAGACTAAAGTAGAATGGTCACATCTGGAAATAAGATAGAGATGTTAAAAAACAGCTGTATTAAGGTGTGTGTGTGATGTGGTACGCTTCTTAGGCAGATTTCTGTGCAATGAAATAAGAATTTGTAATGACAATTTCTTATAGAACTATGGAGAGCAATAGGGAGACCCTAAAGGGGGTTCTTACATAACAATGACTGAGCCAGATATTAATGATGCCTGACAATTAGCAATACGTGAGTATCTATAAGGTAATTGCAACAAAATGTTTTATATTCCACTATCCATCTGTTGCTCCTGCTTCACTGTGCAGTGTTCAAAACTAAAAACATACAGTTGTGTGAAAAAGTCTATGGATCTACATATCAGGACATAATAACAACCCTCTGTTCCTTAGCAGGTTTAAAGCTTAGGTAAATAAAACATCACGGATTACACTGTGTCATGATTTATTCAACAAAAATAAAGCCAAAATGGAGAAGCCATTTGTGAAAAGCTAAGTACACCTTATGATTCAATAGCTTGTAGAACCACCTTTAAGCAGTAATAACTTGAAGTAATCATTTTCTGTATTACTCACTCACATTGTTGTGGGGGAATTTTGGCCCACTCTTCTTTACAACGTTGCTGTAGGTCATTAAGGTTTGCGGGCGTTTGTTTATGCACAGTTCTCTTAATGTCCTGCCCCAGCATTTCAATTGCCTTATACCCCTATATACCACTCTGGCATATAGGGGGTTAAAAGGCATATCATGGGACAGAGTCGCATATAGGGGGGGGTATAAGGCATTTCTGGAGGCAGAGTGGCATAAAGGGGGTTAAAAGGCATATCATGGGGCACTCTTTCTCCAGAAAAGCCTTATGCCCCCATATAACACTCCGACTTACCACTGCTTCTGACTCCCTGATGTCTGGTGGGGCAGCGGGTGGAGGCCAGCGTTCATGAAATTAAAGCGGCCGGCCTGCACGCACCGCACCGCCCAATGGCCGCGGCTCAGCTCCTCGTCCCACCACTTTTAAGACGTGGAACGAAGTGCTGAGGTACGGCCATTGAGCGGCGCGGTGCGTGCACGCCGGCTGCTTTTATTTCATTAGGTGCCGGTGGGCCAGTCCGGCCCTTATTGTGTTAACACACACACACTTGGATCCTCCAGACCACCAACTGCTAAAACTTCAGCTTTTATAGAGGTGGCCACACTTGCTGATGATCAATTCATTCAGGGCATTTGATTAGCATCACCTGGCTGATACTTAACATTTTAATTCCTATGGAAGCATTTTGGCTTTATTTTTGTTGGGAAAAAAATCACGACATGCTGTTATTTGTCATGTGTTGTTGTTCATCTGAGGTTTACTTACCATGTTAGTCCCACTAAGGAACAGATAATTGCCTGATATGTGCAACAATAGAATTCAGGGTGTACTTTCTTTTTCACATGACTGTACTTTAAAAAAATATATATTGCAGTCTATTTTGCATGGATTCCACTACATCCTTTTGCATGCAAACTGGTGCATACATTTTTAAGTTACTGGCTGCTTCTACTGGAAGCATGAAGCAGAAATAGGAAGAATACCTAAGTACTCTAATGAGTGCTAGTTGAACATCAATATTCATTTATTACTGATCATATTTATTACAAAGGGGGAGCTACAGAATATGTGCTGTAAGTGTACTTAAGTCTACTGGGCATTAGGGCCACTGCAGTGTGGCCCCATGCGAAATATCAGTGCCAGTTCCAGTCAAGTTTTGCCTTGTGGCAATTATAAGCTTTCCCCGTAAAAAGGATTAATTCTGTTACTTAAACATTATGATGCAATGGATGTTCAGATCATATTTGTTCCTAGGAAGTCTATAAGGTAAATAGGCTGCAGCCGTTTTGCTCTAAATTATACATTGTATGTGTAATACTGAACATTAGGTAATAAAGTCATGTTTTTACACTCATTTATATGATGTTCTAGATTTTGTAGCACATGGAACACATATTTTGTAATTGAGTGTTATGACTACATAGTACAACATTGTTAAAGATTCCACAATACAATGTGTGTGAAATGTTGGTACTGATCTCTTGTTGCTGTTTCATAGAGTAGATTCCTTCTCATTATTGTTCATAGTTAACAATGTTTCATATTGCTTTATTTCCAGGATGATATATTCACTCCTTTCGCTTTAATTTAACCCTTAAAAGACATCAGGATGCTACACCCTGAACCCAGTTGGAAATTGCATTCATCTCTACAGTGCATCTGTAACTGAGGAAGGCAAATTGCTGTTGCCTTGCTTCAGTTTTTCACTTTTTGCATGTTACCTTATTGAAATGTGCTAAACAATACATTGGGCAGATATGGTATAAGGCGGAGAGCAAGACATTTTTCCAGATTACTGCTCTCTGTGTGTTTTATACAATAGATTAATAAGAACACAATGTTCTGTGGCAGCAATTTGCCATTTCATATGAAGCATGACTCCTGCGGTAATAAGCCATTACAACAAGTCCGCCGGGAGGCTCTGCTTTACATCACATGGTGCCTTAATGCCTTGTAGAATTAATATGTAAGATTACTATTAATTTAAAGTATGTTAAATGAAGCTTTAATCTTGTTCTAAATTGCCCTACCTTCTCGGTACACAAAGTGGCCAAAGTGACAAAACATTCTTGTGAGTTACCTTCCCTATGACCAGGGTAATCCCTATCTTATAGGATAACCAGAGTCAATTCCAGGTTTCCAATAAACTTAAAAGCAAGTGCATTCAGGAAGGAGCATCTGAGACATAGTTTTGCTAGGCCACTGTAAACCGTACAGTCAGCTCTGTTCCCTAAATGTGTCTTTGTCCGCTCTGTGCAATGTTTGGAGACATGGACTATACAACCGGGCTTGCACATTAACAGTGATCAGTAGTTGAGTTGGGGTGAGAGGAACTTAACTTCTCCACATCGGCTATGCATTATGCAGAACTACTCGGTCCCTCTTGCAGTAGAAATTTACTAGGTTTGGCCCTTCTTAAAAATGTTTCACCTCACACAGGTAAACAAACAGGTAACTATCAGTACTGTGGCCATCATTACGATAACCATGGAGCGCATATATATGGAGAGAAAACAAAAAACAACACTAATAGTGTGGCAAGTAAACACAAGAAAAAAAAGGGGGGGTGTAAGTAGCACTCACAAACTGTTTGAATTGAAAAGGCTCATCAGGTTCAGTAGGATTTGCAGGGTTTAGTATCTTGTAAGATCTATAAGAACAAACAGACCACAAATGGTGCAGTATCTTCACAATTCGGGGGAGAGGGAGATCTGGATACACTTACAGTTCAGCCAGGCACAGCTATATATGAATAGTGTGCAAAAACGCAGTGCAAACCCAAGTCCCCCGTTGAAGAAAGATAGTCTCTACGCGTTTCGCCAGTTGTACGCTGGCTTCTTCAGGAGAAAGAAACAAGTAACTCTGTCAATGCAGTCAAAGAAAATCAATAAAACATTTTATATTATATATTTTTCATTAGCCTTTTGTGCACACGTGGATTTGGGATTTACTCTTGTTTTACTTAAATTTACTGTTAACTAAGACTCCTAAGTCCTTTTCCATGTCTGTTAGACTCCTAAGTCCTTTTCCATGTCAGTCGTCCCCAGTGTTTTCCCATTTAATACGTATTCGCAGCCTGGATTTTTCTTCCCCATGTGCATAACCTTACATTTATCTGTAAGTTTATATTCAGGCTTTTTCTTTGTTTCCTTTATTAACACTCAAATTTTGAGGGGTTGTCTTATAATCAGGCAAATACAGTAACTTTGAATCCCACAAATGTTTATTTGACATTAGAATTGAACGCAATACTGAAGGTCAAACAGTATTCATATATTTGTAATGTGTATTTCACCTGTAAGTCATCAAATTCTTGAATTAATTCATGAAACGGGAATACTAAAAATTACCATTGGTTTTAGAAAGTTTAGAAAATATTCTCCTAACAAGAAAAGTTAGAAAAGGGAACTCAAATAAAACAACTCAAGCATTTCACAAAAGACTAAATATTTATTCATTGATATTTAAATTGTTGATAAGGTGATACTTGCAAACTCTTTTCGCTTCATTTATGTTCCTTTTTACCCATGCTTACACTCATTTTTACAGAACCGCCATGTGAAAAGGTTTATCTAGAAAGAATACTCGGTATAATGAATGGCTTTCATTTATTCAACAGTTGTTATGGTTAAATGCTAAAATTTATGTTTGTTTCAGTAGTAGCAATGGTACAATTCACACAGCCTATTTCGCGGTTCAATGGACCTTAAAGGACACCAATGATAAAGGCATATTATTGAAAGGAGTGAAACATACCATGAAGAAGGAAGTTGCCATGTGTTACTAAAACTTAAAACTGTTTTTGTCCATAGTTCTGTAAAATAATAATTCACATTAACCATAATCACCATAACTATATTAAGCAGAACTCATGTTTCCCTTTCTGGTCACTGAGAACATTGAGATATTCAAAAACTGTTTCCAAAAAACCCCCCCATTAATTATTGCAGGAATAAGCAGGACATTTCTTTGTATGTTGTGCCGAGAGCATTCATCAAGCTAATGGATTTTTTTTACCTAATAGATAGTTACGGGAAGCATGACTTGGGGTAGTTGAAGCCAGTGGTACACGTGCATAGTCTTATATTGTTAATTTTGGATCATCCACTATCTGATTCTGATTCTATAAGCCGACTCTCTGATTCTATGAAATGCACTCACATGGACAGTCACACTTCGAATTTACATAAAATACTGTTTGAGGTATGAGGTTTTAATAGATTTTTTTTCTGGTATAGTATCTGTGACAGAATGATCTGTCATACAGGGCCCCAAGGTACTCAGAGATGGCTCCAGCCTGGCTGTCAAACAAATATAGCACAGGCAGGAACTCCATTGTTTATTTAATCCCATCAATAGGATTGATGCCTGGGGATTAAAGGTTGGGTTGTCTACCTATTTAACAATGTTAATTTATGTTAATAAGGTTCTGTGGCTATATCAGTCTATGTTTTACATCAATAAACTGTTCATTCCTGCTGTACTCAGGTAGTTGTGTCTACTTATTGGGTACACATAGCAGGGTTCCAAGGTGCGCATGCTGACTGGTGCTGGAAGTGATTCCGGGGACGACAGGAGGATACATGTGGGTGATCTCTGGGAGTTAATACAGCTCTCTTGGTGAACCCCGTTACAGTATCTATAAAAATTAATCTTAAAACATCACTATTATTTAATGTTCTAAATCAAATGCACAGTTATAGCAATTAGCATTACTGGAATGACTGTTCCATGGAGCATATCATACCTCCCAAAGAAAATAAAACTATAAAACATTTTGTTTAGCCTTCTTACTTCTATAAATACATTATTGGCCTTTTCTAAGCCACTATTGATTTTTTGTTTGCCATTTTCTACTCCTAATCTTTATAATACTTTATATACTTTCTATATACTTTATAACCTCTGCAACTTTGTAAAGCTAAAATTAAAAAAAATCAAGAAATAAAAGGGAAAAATTTAAAAGTGTATGTCTTTATTGAAACATATAGCATGGTGTTTAGGACAAATGAAAGGTACGTTAACAAACCTGAAATAAAGTATTTTTTCTTGTAGCTGTTAAGAATAGTCATCAAATGAAATCTATAAAGACAATTGATTACAATATGTTTGCTTTTTTAAGTAAGCCCATATATATACCGCTAAACTCACGCATCTGTTAATGTTCAACATTCCATCTCAAAGTTTATTGACTTAGCAACAAACTATAGGTGAACCAAAGTGACCTTGGGGATGTACTTTTATCTCACCTACAACTCACTGCTCAAGAAATAAGCTCTTGGAGATTCCACCAAATAGTTGAAATGGATCACAAGCTTTCTCAATAATTACATAAAATGTTAACTAGAAGAATATGTTCACTGTCAGAGATTACTTTTATATTGACAGCCCATTGACAGTCAATACTCATGTCACTCAAAGGATTAAAAGATTAATATGCCTGAAGGCTGTATTCTAAGCATAGACTCTAAGATTTATAGATGGGATGAGAATGGAAAATAAAATGTACCACACAGATCTTACACAGTGAAATAATAAGAGAAAACAGAATTATACTTACAATGCAAGAATCGAAAATCTAACACCAAAGAAATACCACCCCAGTTATAAATCTGTACAAAAATTAACAAATCAGATTCCCAAGGCCCGAACACTACTAATGCCTTGTATATTCTAAACAAATTAAAGCCTAGTAAACAGAGCATTGATAGGTGGTTATGAAGACATTGATCGGTTCCTTGTGTATGCTACATACTATATTATTGTCTACCCATGAGTCATATATATTGGACAAATGCAAATGGACCAAAACAATTGAAATTTTTGGCACATTCATTTTCGGACTGTTCTTTTCTGACAAAAATCAGAGCCCATTTTAATTTTGATGACGCAATTTGTTGTCTAACACACACATCTCTTTTACGTTTTAACTTTATTTTTTAATTGACAACACTGACTTCAACATAATTATATTGTTTGTTTGCAAAGTCATAATTTAAACATATAGGTACAAATTAGTGAAACTTAATATCATGGGATTTGGGATCCTTTGGAAGAGGGCGCAGCTGGGTCAACAAAGGCCATATGGGAGTGTGGGGTAGTGTAGAGAGTGGGGGAGGTAGTTAGTGGTGTGATAGTGAGGAGTGATTACCTCCCCGAACCTCTGGTAATGGTTCTGGATAATGGTCATGCCCACTGAGCCAGTTGTAAGTCCAGGATTGGAAGCCAATTGGTTGGTGAACAAGTGGGTAAGTGATTCACCTGAAGTTATTTTATGTCACTGTGAATAAGGGTTGGCAAGGACGAGTTTTTCTGAGTTATTATATATTAAAGTAATATCATTGGTGAATTTAATAAATGTTGTGGCCTGTTTTCATAAAAGAAAGTTGTGTGTCTCAGTTATTTAAGGTTAGGTTAGGGTGTTATGGTTTGTTATGGTTGGATACACAGTACCCTCACTACCTCCACACATGAGTATGTTAAGCTTCCTGCTCAGTATTAACTTCCTAATCAAGGTTTACAAGAGATTCATGTGCATTATGTTATGGAAAACAAATTTAAAACTGTTACTTATATCCCAGTTTTGGGGGATACTCATGGCAATGTATTACTATTTATATTATGACTGAGTTCCGGATAACTTGACCAAGGGGCACTTTATTCTATTCTATTTCTATGCATATTGGAATCCATAATGCATGAACGACAATGCATGCTTCTGGGCCACCTTTACCAAGACCCACAATGATTTAGGAACTGAAATGAGTGGTGGTGTAATATCACAATATATTTTACATATAAAACACCCTTCTCTGAAGATATGCAGAGCTTAATTTTGAGGAAAGAAACGACTATCAGCACATATCATGACTGTCCAGCACATTTGGAGTAGATGGCAGCTATACAGGGAACAATAAGCCATGGTCAACCCTGTCCTGACAACACCGCTCCAAGAAACTCCTTTACTTTCTCTCTTTAGTTAGGTCTACTAGTAATAAACCTTTTTGTCGTTGACTTTTATTACTATATCCACAGAAAGTCCCAGAAGAAAGTGTATACAACTTCATCTGGATGGAGACTAAGCACAGACTAAAGCAATTGGACTGTTCACTTTAAACAAGATTTTAAGATTTGTGGACTTAAAATATGGATCCTGCTTACCTTTTTGTAAAGTGGAAATTACAAGATAACTGTATGTTGATTAATTAATGAATAATCAGAGCAAAAAAATTGTCACACCAGAACCTGAGTGAAATCGTTATAGAACAGAAATCAGGAATCTATTTTAGTAGAGCTGAAGCCCAGTTCTAGGTATCAATCATCATTCAAATCAGCCTGTAGGCAAGAAACATAGAAAATGGTTTCTGTAACCTTCAGAGAATTATCCTATCATTACATTAACCACGATAAAGTCAGAATCATACATCATTAGAAATAGACAGACAGGGCATGCCTGAGATAAGACTGAAAGCATTCTGGTGTCACTTTCTATAGGCACCTGCATCTCTAATAATCCAATATTCAAAGTTTCCTTGAACTTTTCTTTATTTATTCAGTTGATCGGTTTCTCCAAAATGACACTATTACAAAGTTTGAACTTGGAAGATTAAATGTAGAAGGCAAAGAACAAATTTTACAGTCGGAGTATTATATATTTCTTCAGTCAAAATATTGCTGATTTGTTCATTTTTACGACAGCATGCAATTGATAAAACAGATTACTTTCGCTGTCCTGGCTTTCTTCAAAGAATGTTTGTAGTGATTATTTTGTTATTTAAAAAGACATCATAGAGTTATTGCTGACTGTGTTGGATTGTATCTAGGATGCATATTAATTGCAAAGTTTTATGTTGAGCTAAACTATTTTAAAGGCTTATTAGTGTGTGTTCAACATAATTTTCAGGACACATAATAAAATAGAAATGTGTGTTTGTGTATATATATATATATATATATATATATACGCACAATTCTATTTTATTAAATATAAATGTGTGTTTTTTTAATATATCCACCTAAAGGGAGAAACCACAGGCTGAGGATGTAGAGTGATTGGAGCATGCAAGGGAATTGAAGTGCGTCTCATATCCATTGTAATTCCTTATTCACCCATATTTGCAGCATAATGCAAATAAATTGAATTGACAGAGGAGCTGCAAAATGCTGAAAAACACAAATCAGCAGAATCAAATAGCTGTGTTTGCATATTATAGAAAAAAATAGGGAACTGCATCAAAAACTAGTAAGAATATTGAGTTTTGGTTTGAAGATTTCTCACAAGTATTATACAGATCAATAGATAGATAAGGCGAGTTAAAAGGAACACTGATTGAGAGCCGAAATGTTGGACCTTCACCTTCACCTTATAATAAACTTTATAAAAAGAAGACCCGCTCAGTGCATCAACTTTATTTGTTGTATATGTATATATATATATTATATATATATATATATATATGTAGTATATATATATATATATATAGATGAAGTGATCATTTAATATGCAGTAAGTAAGATGCAGTATAATAGCACTCTATTTTCTAAACCCTTTTTCTTCAGTGCATTGGTATCTACATTTAGTATTTAGCCATTTTAATAATTTAACAATAATTAAAAGCAGTATTTCAGCTTCTACAGAGGCAGGATAGTATATTAAATGCAGGCTCTTTAACTTTTTTATTTTTATTAGACATGTTCTTGGTTCATTGTTGGGCTCATTCTATTAAGTTCAATGAATTACATTCCCTGCCTATTTGGATCAGGTGAAAATCGGGGAGCATTTTTAATTTAAGAATGAAGTTATTTGCCTAATGCCCACATTCACTCTCATTCTTGTTCACTCTCTTAAGCGCTCTAAATGTTTCCCTACCTTCTTTCAGACGACTTTCGCCTCCCCCTTTGTCTTCTCTCTTCTATCCTCGTCCACATCTTCATGAACATAATCTGGTGCAAACTACCTGTGACATCTTTTCCATTGATCCTCCAATCAAGGCAGAGGACGTCACTAAAAGCATCACAACTTAGTTCACATTAAGGCAAAATGGCTGTGCTTTCAGTGGTGTCCTGTCCTCGATACCATTTTGCACCCCTCACCTCGCTGTCTGGCATTTTTCTCTATTGGGTCATTTAAAACTGCTCTCCTGCTCACAGTGGGCCCACAGCTTACATCTCTGGTGCTCGCACACTGTGCAAGCAGTCCCCCTTTAATGCAGGGTCTGCAATCCTGCCTTCCCATGCCAGTTCAAAATTGTTCACAAAGGGCCAGTCCTATTAATGAGGCTGACTGGCATTCGCGCAGTGGAAGTAATTATACGTGTCTAATTCTATAGACTACAATTCTAATTCTCTTTTTTTTCTGCGGCTTTATTGGTGGGAGCGACCACATGCAGTATAATTAGTAACTCTTAGTGTGGCAAATATTTTTTTTTTTTTGGTGTGGGAGCGGAGGGAGTGATTGCATGCTAGGGTTGCGTGGAGTGGGTGCAAAGGAAATAATTGCCTAGGGTCCATTTTTTTCAATGTTTAAAGGAAAAATGTTTTCATTACAAAACATTAGCTGTTTTTTTTCCTATATTTAATGTATTTAAGGTACATTATTGTTACCAGTGTTTCCAGTTATATATTATTTTACTTGTTTGCACTTGCACATAAATAATCTCTAATTAAAACTAGTTGTTTGCTACAAGATTTTTCCCTTTCTTTTTTGTGGCGTGGGGGAGCCAGAGAAGTAGTCGGGACAGGAAGTAGTCGCACAGGGCGCCTGAACACCTAAGGCCGGCCCTGTCACTTGGACAAGTAGAAGAGCTGGATAATCTACTAATTGAGGAAATAGCTAAAGTGACAGTGAAGGGGAAGTTATAATCGTGGGTGACTTTAATCTTCCTGATGTGAACTGGAAAACCAAATTAGCTGGTTGTGCCCAGAGAGCATATATTCTTAACTCCCTACTGGGGTTATCTTTAAAACAAGGAGTTGAGGAGCCAACTCATAAGGAGGCCCTATTAGATTTAGTGTTCACAAATGGAGATTTGATAGCGGATATTTGTGTAGGTGAAAGTTTGTGATCTAGTGATCATCAGTCTGTGTGGTTTAGTATACGAACAGCGACCGAGTCACACCACGCAAAAACAAAAGTTTTAGATTTTAGAAAAGCTGACAGAGGTATTAGCAGTAGAAAGAGGGAAGAGCTCATGCCGTTGTACAGAGCACTGGTCAGACCTCACTTGGAGTATTGTGTACGTCACTGGAAACTTTATCTCCAGAAGGATATAGATATGTCTATAGGGGAAATGGGCGTGTCAGGACCCCGCTCCCACAAGGTAGACGATCAGTAAAATATTATGTATACATGTATGATTCTGCAAGAATCAGCATTATTACATTATTCTCATAGCGTGTCTATATCCTTTTCGAATGTCCCTAGGGATAAGAACATTTGGTTATGTTCTAAGAATTGTATTCAATAAGTAAGTCATTACTGTAATTTTTTGCTTTTCCCATTTAAAAAAAAATATAATATTACATATCAAATCAATGCAACTCAATAGTAACCAAATATGTCTGTGCATTTGTGCATTCCAGTTATCATTTTATTAGAATCATATAACATTCCTGTTACTTTTCTTCATCAGAGAACATATTTATAATTGTGTTTTTGGTCGATATATTCAGTAGATGATTTCTGTGGTGTCTAGATGAATAATGCCTCTGCATAAGATAGAAAAATTGAGGATTACAGGAAAAGTTTTAAAAGTGAAATAGTTAAATAAAGTAGTATATAAAAAAAATGAAATAGTGAAATTTAAGGCCCTCTATCTCATCCTAGAGAGAGAGATTGAATGGGGACATTGCTGTCTACCCAACACCTCCATTTATAGGTTCCTTCCATGAAACATGCCCATGAATATATTGGTCCTTTTCTACATTTTGAGGCATATTAATCCTGTAATTTATGAACCTTCCCTACCTAGGACCCTCTGCATGCCTGCAACTTTTCATGCATTTCTCCTTAATCCTTTTACTTGCAATCTTCAAGAACTTCACCTATGAAGACTGTAATTGGTGATGTATTTGAAATGGAAAGCATTTTGAACTTCCCGGTTTCATAGTTCCTCTCTCAAATATTTAGTTAATTGGATTGGTTATGGTCCAAATGAATGTTCCTGTATCCAATGTGCTTAGTCCTCGTCTTATTCACACTCTTTAACACGGGGTCCACCATTACATCCACTGCTGCCTCCGTGGTAGCAGTGATCTCCCTTGATCAACCACTACCTCGAGTGAACTGACTCGTGAGTAAGCTGCATCCAGGCCTCACTGGATTGTTTATGTTCTTTACCTATTGATCTTTTATTGCTTTGTCAAAACTGATAATGTAAACACAACAAATAGAGAGAATGTGTTGCTGTGTTTATTAGAAACAGGAAATTGTTTTCAGACAAAAAAACAGAAATGGAGGTTTTTCTTTTTTAATATCAATCTTTAAAATGTTAATGAGTCTGGAAGGGTATAATGTGCCAACAGTTTTTACTTTGACTAAATTCATATCCACTATATTTTATTAATTTTGGAGATAGAAAAACTAAATTAGAGCTGTATTTAGGTAGATATTGAAATGGTTATGAATAGACTATCCTATTAACCTGTTTCCTTGATGGTTTTTGTTCGGAAGCATTTTCTTTAATGTTGGTTATAATGGGCTCATTTGGGAAACAAGGCTAAATAAGAGGAGCCATAATGTATATTAAACTGACGATGAACTTTCGCAGCATTAAAAATAAAACAGCCCATTTCTTTGATGAATGTTGAGTGATAATTTGCAGAGTACTCTGTCAACCTGGGAATCTGATTTAATTGAAAGCTCTTGATATACAAATATATTTTTACCTCAGTATTTTCTTCAGTGAGTTACATGATTTCTACATAGAATAATGTAGAGAATATTAACTAGATTCTTTCCTCACAAAATTAGGTAAAGTGATGGAAAATTCCCTCCAAGTTTACCAATTCAGGTGTGTTGATTTCAGAAATACCTAATTTATATAGATTTTCCATACTTTCCCAGCACTTATAGGGAACATACTATAAGGTATACATTACTCGTAGAATTTTTATGCTTATGGCTTAACGGACTTGTGAATGTGGGCAGGAGGGTTATACTGTTTAGATGTTGTGTTAGGGCAATGGGATGTATCTGTGTGAGGAGGAGTTTATAAGCTGGGCATGCATGTCCTAACATGTAAGAGAAAGGTTGAGCTATAGTCAGGGCCAGGCTGAGGATAATGAGACGGCCCCAGCATTTTTATGGAACGTTATGTAGAATCCAGTTGGTGGCCGCAAACTACAGCTCCAGCTACAGATGTGTTTATAGAACAATATGGCCATTTGCCTGGCGTGCCACATGGCCAGTCTAGGTTTGGCTATAATATAGAGGTGTGCATGTGCTGAGGATTTATAAACTGAGGAAAACATTTTTTTTCCATTCGTCTTTCCTTGTATGTACCTTATCTTTGGTTTTCTCTTACCTCCTTTTCTCCTCTTCTTTCTTTGCTTTCTTTCTTTTTCTCTACTTTCTCATCTCCTTCCTGCCTTTGCTTTTCTCTCTTTTCTTTATTCTCTCTCCATTTGCTTTTCCATTTTCTGCCTTCTCTCTCATTCCACTCTTCCCTCCCCTTTTTTCTCGTCTCTTTTGACTTTCTTTCATTTGTTTTCTCTCCTTCCTCTTGCCCCCTCTTGTTCCTTCGTTTGTTTTCTTTTTTTTCTCTTCCCCCCTCTCTCTCTGGTAAAATGATGGTCATATTTCTGTTCTTTTGTGTCATATACTAAACCATAGACGTTTTAATATCTTGCATTTGCAATAGGACATTTTATTTTTTTCTCTATATATATAACATTGTAAAGTGTTACTCATAGTATAAAATATGAGTAAAATATTTTTACATTAGGTGTCATTAAGACTTTGGAGACCCTTCACAAAAGTAGAGGATTTTTCTATGGTTTCTGAATTAGCATAATAAAGAAATTGCATTATGAAGATAGCAGAAAGTAGATGCAAATAACAGAAGATGCAGAAGCAGAGTTGATAGGCAGAAACGGAAGTGGCTGGCAGAAAAGATAGGGAAACATTTAGAGAGCATGAGAGTGAGAGAGTCAATGTGAGTACCAGGCAACAAATTTCGTTCCTGAATCAAAAATTCGCTCCTGAATTTTTGGACGAACTGAATGGGCAGGGAAATAAATTTGTTGATTGAATTAACTTAGCTGATCTCACTGAGAAATATGTCAGTGATGGCCCTTTATAATGTATAGTGAACTCAATGGGTTGGGCTATGAGCTGCCCTGCCAACTCTCACTTTACTGAAGAAACTCATTTTTTTTCATGTAGATTATAGAGAAACAATGCTAATTTACGCAAGCACATATTCCTCATCAGATAAGCCTAGAAGATATGATAGTTCATGGAAATGATTGGATTGACCAGCTGAGTAATTCATTATAGTGACTATACAATTTATTATAAGAAGAAATCAATTGTTCTTTTTTGCTACAGCCAGGTGGGATTCCTAATTATCTCCTACCAACATTATCTGTTTTGTACAACCACTGTTAAATCTTTTTGTGTTATTATTGAACCTCTATGTCTTCTCACCACAAATTATGCATTAAATGAATTGGAGTTATATGCTCTTCCTAAATGTGCTTTTAGTATTGTTCCTACAGAGTTCTTTCCATAAGCCTGCTAACTACCGGTATTAATATTTTTTTCTGCTGACTTTAAAAAAAATGTAACTCTAGTTTCTTTTGCTATCATCTTCAAACCCATTTGATTAATTTTTAAGTCATTGTAATAATAAGCATTACACAATGTACATCAAGGTTTATTCATGTCTTTGCAGTGATCCTGTGTTATTTGTTTTGTATCTTAGAAAGCGTAGTGACTTTTTCTGCACAGAGATGAAAAGGGCACAGTAGACAGGAACAGTAGACTAGAACACAATTACTCTATACTATTAAGCTTTTTGGCACACTTCTTCCGAAAAGAGTAGAGATGTAAAGGTAAGATGATGCATATATAGGTGCATGCTCAAAAAGAGTTGAATTGGCCAGAACATATCCTTCTTGCTGGGTTTAAACTAACAAGAGACCAAAGTAAGTGCCATATGAACCACTGTTTCAGTGAACTGCATGTTTCTTAGCAACTCTGGTGCCACAAGCTACTCAATAGTTTCATTTGTGCATTCCAGGCAATCAAAATTTGTGGGAACAACTCTCATAATTCTGCATTGCCAGGTAGTAAATTTGAGTATTTGCTCAATGTATTTTTTAAGCAACTTAATTCCTAAGTTTGGTTTCTGCTAAAAATTATTATTAGTGAATACAGCATACAGACTTGCATGCCCCAAGATCCCTACTTGTTTGGCAACATACCACACAAGTAGGGATCTAGAGGTAAGTCCCAAATCCTGGACTTATACCTTTATGGCCCTAATTTAAGAAGGAGGTGAGATTGAGCTATGTGTCATCCTGTCTAGGTAATCCTGTCTGGGTGTGTCAGGTTATGTTAGTGTGTGTATGCAGGTATGTTAGTGTGTGTGCATGTCTGATGTGCGTGTGTTAATGTATGTTAAAGTTGGAAGTATAGTTGTGCTAGAGTTTTAGAGCATGCTAGTGTGTGTGTCTGGGTATGTGTGAGTGTGTGTTTGTGTTGAGTGTCAGAGTGTGGGTGTGACTGGTTGAATCAGTGTAAATATTTGGTTGTGTTCATGTTTGGACGAATGTTATAGTATGAGTGTCTGGGCATGTTAGCGTGTCTGAGTGTGCATGTGATACTGTGTGTTATTATTGGATGTCTACTTGTTTTAGTGTCTGGATGTTTGTGTTAGTGTGAGCATCTGATTACATTAGTTTGTGTATTAGTCTGTGTGTATGTATGTATGTTAATGCTGAGTGTCTGGGTATTTGTGTAAGTGTGAGTGCCCCTCCAGGCCAGGCTTGGACACCATGCATCTACTTTTTATGAGATTCATTGTATGTGAACACACACTCATACTGTATTGTTGCAGGTTTATAATATAATAGTTTAAATATCTTTAAATATCATATGGTCCAAGTAAGTGTTTTAGATTGTATTAAATGCATTCTAAACCAAAAACTACTTTCTTATAGAGGTATAGCTAATTATTCACATATTTGGTTATAAAAATATATTTTAATTCATATTAAAAACTACCACTTTTGGAGCAATTACATTTTGCTATGGCAAGCAGTTAGGTTTCTAATTAACTGACAAACATGTGAACTTCAGTTTTTGTGTTGCTGAAAAAAACAGCAGATGCAGCACTATAATTAATTTTCAAAATGTGCATACCCAATCATTTATAAATAATTTTATATCATATTACTAGTACAAATTTATAACAGTTATACCAATGAGAAAGTAACTTTTATTTAAATTTCCTTGTCTATGTCATATATGTAAACAAATCAAATTCTATTTAGTATTTGCTACAATTATTACAATTACTGAAACAGCACTGAGGCATTATTAGATTTATTTATGTTGCATCATTACATTATATGTGATATTGCGATGTATGGTTTGTTTTAAAATAGGCACTTCTGAACAGCTTAACCTCAAAAATGTGTGTGTATATATATATATATATATATTATATATATATATATATATATATATATGCACACCGATCAGTCATAACATTATGACCACCTGCCTAATATTGTGTAGGTCCTCCATTTGCCACCAAAACAGCCCTGACTCGTCGAGGCATGGACTCCACTAGACCTCTGAAGGTGTGCTGTGGTATCTGGCACCATAATTTTAGCAGCAGATCATTTAAATCTTGTAAATTCCAAAGAGGGGCCCCATGGATCGGCCTTGTTTGTCCAGGGCATCCCTCAGGCCAAGTCAACACCTCGAACTTGATTGCTGCGGGATTAACCCTCCACAAGCGTGAAAAACCTTCACCAGATCGCATGATATGCACAAGAATATTGGAGGAATTCTAAGAAACAACCACTACATTAAAACCAGAAATTATATCTTCCCAACACCTACAGAGGCATAAATCAAACACACTATGCTACTCTCTATCCAGCAGGTAAGATTTAACATGTTAAAATAAATTAATATATATATATATATATATATATATATACATATACACAAACTAAACTTTATCCTAACATAGGAGACAGACATATGAAACAAACATTAATTAAAAAGGAAGAGAGGGAAAAGGGGATTAGATAATGTGAAAGAAGAGAAAAGGAGAATGGTGGGAGTGAAAACGGAAAGAGAAAGGGAGAAAGAGGAGAGAGAGTATGTGAGAGTATGTTTGTGTTTTGAATGTTTGTATGTTGGTGCACGTGTATCTGTGTAAGGGCAAGGAGATGTGTGTGTCTGTATAGGGAAGTATGAATACACATGTGTATGGGAAGGCATGTGCAAGGGCAGCTGTATATGCACAGGCCCAGACAGGGACAAAAAATAGGCCCGGGCATTTAAAACTGAGCAGCCCATTTTTATTCATTTATTTTTTGTTAAACCAAATTCTGACAAATTTAATATACAATTTCATGTTGTGTATTAGTTGTATTTCAACATGCCTTTGTCACTGTAATCAGTTAGCATTACATAAATATATAATAAATTAATCATAACGTCATGCAATTTATAAAGAGCTATATCTTTAATGAAAGATTAAAACCAGTAACTAATCTTTGACCATACTACTGGCAGTGTGGCACTCCTTGGGCCTTGACTGGTCAGGTCACCCTCACGACAACTGAGTCTGTCAGTCACAGACTCATAGCACAACACAGGAGGGAAGAAACTCAGACCTCAGACCACCCCAACGGAATTGCGGCGCTCAGCCAATCCTCTAGGCAGAGCAATGTTACTAGAAAAAAGTCATCATACACGGGACCCCTGAAGCCACAATTTAATGCCACTAATCCCTTTTTAATAAGATACGCAGGTTGAAGTAGAGTAAATAACACAATACCTTTACTTTTGCTCTCACTGATTTCTGGGCCTAGAATGTTTTGTCCTCTGAAGTGACTACAAATTCAGGAGGGCGTTTTATCTCTGGATAAGTAAAAATGAAATAGTTCATTTATTCCTACAGAAAGTAAAGAGCCAGAAAACAGATGACTAAATACACACCAGGACAGGCTCTGCTCCCCAAACACACACACACCAGGACAGGCTCGGCCACCCAGACACACACACAAGGACAGGCTCTGCCACACCAACACCCAAACACACACACCAGGACAGGCTCTGCCACACCGACATTTCCTTGGTCCCTGCTCCATGCAAATTGCCATACTGAGTGCAGATTTGGGGAAGACTGTGAGAGTCAGTGCAGTCGTCCTCTCTTCTCACCCTCACCATGACTTGGAAAGGTCCTCTTCCCTGAAATCATCCCCAGTCCCTTTGTCCCTCATTCACTAAGCCATACTTCTCTTTTCCTTCCTCCCTGTAAACTATAGATCAAACACATATAAACAGCACTTGTATAGATCACATACAAACCCTTTATTTGCAGGTATGCATAAATAATCTATGGAAACATAGCATATCAGGCATAGATCAACAGAACCAACACAAAAACCAAGCTTTGCAGGTATAGATCAAATGAAAATCACATGTTAACTCAGCAGTTGAAGGTATAGATCAAATAAACAGAATCAGACATACAAACCCTCTATTTGTAGGTATACAATAATAATGTATAGGAAACAGAGCGTACCAGATACAGATCAACAGAATAACACACACCCAGCTTTGCAGGTATAAATCAATTGGAATTCACATATAAACTCAGCATTAAAGGTATAGATAACCCCCTAAATTACAGGCATAGATCACAGGTTGCACACCCCAAAGCCAGCCCTGGTGTCCACATTGCCCACATAGAACCTGATCAGCACCCAGATTACGCACACTTTACAGCCCAGCCTGAGCCAACTTCCCCTAACAGCCCAGTGTAAGACATCTTTGTTGACAAACAGCCCACCCTTCATGTACCATCTTTGCATTTCCTCAAATTACTTAAACAGTCATGATAGACGCAAACACTTACGCAGTTACTCACTCATTCATACAAATCATTTACACATATTCATTAATGCAGTCTCACAAATAATCCAAGCAATTCATCCACACGTTCATTCATTCATTCTCATACGAATTCACACAATTCATACACATGCGATGCACGCTTCCCAGCTGAGCGTCGGGATATGACATCATATTCCGGCGCTCAGTATGAAACGCCGGCGCCGCGACGGCGTCACGGAGAGTGAGGGGCGCCGAGCGGTTGCTAAAAACTTCACGCGCGACTGCTCGGCGCCCCTGCCCGGCATCGTTTTTTTTTTTTGTGTTTTTTTTAAACTTTATTTAACATGGAGGATGTAAATAAAGTTTTTAAAAAACACACACAAAAACCCCCGATGTTTTAAGTTAAGTCCTGGGCAGGCGCCCTGTGTGGCCACACACTCGTAAGGCCGGCCCTGGTAGGTGCCCCTTGTGCCCTGGGTTTAGGGCGGCCATAGAAGCCTATTTTAAGGTAGGGCTGGAGCTGCAATCAATCCGGCCCTGGGCCGCCCCGCACAGCGGGCAAACGGTGCCTGTACATGCATGTATTTTGACAGTTCATCCATTACTATTTCTGTTTTGGGCCTTAAGGGAATAGAATGATTCATTCAAACACATATGACCTAGGGGAAATTATTATGGTTTTAAATTTAAAAAAAGAAAGATGAGTCCAGTAACTTGCTCACTCTCTCTCATACTCTCATTCGCTCTCTCTCATGCTCTCAGTCATGCTCTCTCTAAAAGTTTCCTTACCTTCTCTGCTGAACGCATCGGTGTCCTTAAGAACAAGAAGATGCAAGAGAATAAGTGGAGCTGTGTGGCAAGAAGGCAGGGTCACAGAAGAGGTTGGCAAAGAAGGTAGAATGAAAAAAGTGTATGAGAATGAGGGTGTGAGAAGTGCGAAAGAGCATTAGAATGTGAATGAGGGTTGGTAACAACAAATTTTGTTTTTCCGAATGTAAAATGCCCTCCATTGTTTTACTGAATCAAAAGGACAAGACATGAAATTCATTGTCCAAAAACAAAAGACCAAAAACTAAAATAAATAAACCCTACTTGGAATTTTATTATACAAACAATTTAAAATTTTATGTCTATGGATGTGTAGTGTTTAGCAAATGGTCCAATGTTTACTTAATTCAAAATAACACAGAAAAATAGCATTATTATTACTAATAAATATATAACACTTACAGAGTACCAACTGACTTCAGTGCTGTACCATTGGAATGTTAAGTGTATAATAATAATACTTTTAAATCAAGAAAAGCACAAGAAGTTTTCAGCTCTTCTAGACATAAGGGGTACATAAGTACATAAGGTACTAAGGCCTAGTAAGCATTAGAAAGTGATGAACTGCTCCTCCCTTATATAACTATTCCCCTTTATAGAAGCCTTCCTTTGGAAAAATAATATACTACTTTCAATGATGAAAAAATGCCACTTATCTTTATGGATTGTGAACTGGTTTATTTGTTTCCTTTTAATCAATTTAATAGAAGGATGAGGAGACGAAATATCAAGAGCAATTAATTCTGGAGAGACATCATAGCAGCACTGTACATGTATATCAAAGTAACTGATTAAAAATACACATTACAAACACAATGACTGAAATGACTTTGTACATTAGGTGGATTACAAGACTTTGTCAATAGTTAATAAACCTAAAGTTTATTTTGTTCATAATGTTAAAGTAATATCCATCTATCTCTAGTTCTCTTTTGCTGAGTTTAACTTTTTTTATTATAAAATTATTTGGGTAAAAAGTGATCTGAATGCTGAAACCAACCTTTCTAAAGGGACAAATCATTCCTCACAACTGTCCCAATTTATGCAAGATTTCTCCCAATTTTAGGGATCTTTCATACTGTCCTGCAAAGTGGTGATTTGTGATGCTACAGGTGTGAAGGTATACAGTGGACCAGAATGTCATAGCTGGAGTGCTTCAGCCATTTGTATAGACAACTATTGGCAGTAGTATGAGTAGTACTGAAGAGCTCAGTGACTCAGGAGTTTTAATGAAATTGGTTTTCCATGGCTGAGCAGCTGCACACAAGCCAAAGATCAAGCTCATCATCTAGTGTTTTGTAAAGAGCACCACCACTGGACTCTGGAGCAGTGAAAATGTGTTCTCTGGAATGATCAATCAAGCTTTACCATCTGGAAGTCTGATGGACAAATCTGAGTTTGGCAGCTGCCAGGAGAACACACCTAATAGAATGCATAGTGCCTACTGTAAAGAAAGGATAAAGGATAAAGTTCCACTCAGTCCTGCTATTCTGTCTGTTGTGTGCCTGTCTGTACCCACCTACCAGCCATGATGCATCAAGCGGTACAAACAGAGCCACTGATATCCTCTGCAACTGGGTTCCTACCCGGTCTGCTTGCCCAGGTCCTTACAGAATGCAAAGGCCACTACAAGAAGTCCACAGGGATATCCTCTATCCTAGAAATCCTGGCTGAGTGTGTCGTGTAGATATGCAAATCACCATGCTGTATGGCACTGAGGAAATCCTTCTTACTGTTCACATGTATAACCCATATGTGTCCGATGAAGATATCATAGCCTGGTTATAGCGCTATTGTAATAAAGTATCTAGCCTACAGAAGGTACCGAATGAGATGGGGATTTGGAACGGTAAGAGGAGGTTCCTTGTGCAGTGCCTTACTGGTCCGGGTCAAATGATGGTAAAGTCGCTGGGGTTGGGATGCTTTTTAAAAACAAACGTGGTTTAAAATTCTATTATTGAAATTGCTCCCAGGAGAGCAATTTTAATTCATGTTGTTTTTAAAGGTTTTAATGTGCGTCTTATGAATGTTTATGCTTCACAGTTAAGAATGAAAGAATAGACATTTTAGAGTGTATCTCCTTCTTTGTCACAGGTTCTTCCCCTCTAATAGTTGGAGGTGATTTAAATTGTATCCTACCGGGCAAAAATAGAAGTGGAGTAGATAGAACTTCTCGCCTGCTTAGAAACATTATCATTGATTTTAAATTGAAAGATGCGCGGAGGCATTTCAAACTCTCTGACCCTGGATATACATGTTCTTATGGCCAGGTCAGCTTCCGCATAGATTTTATGTTCTCTGCTGGTTTTAGTTTCCAGGGCATGTTTTTAGAAGATAATGTATTCTCAGACCATAAGCTTTTAAAAACTAGCTTTTTAAAATAATAAATCCAAAACTAGGAATGATCTGTGGAAACTCAATTTGTTGTTACCAGAGGACAGGGGCGTACCTAGTGTATTTTGCACCTGGGGCAGATCCTGTATGTGGCACCCCCCCACACACACACATACACACTTTAAAACTGCATAGCTTCTATCGTTATATACTGGTGCAGACACTGAAGGTGGTACAGCATTTCTGTTATCATTATATACTGAGGCAGACATTGATGGTGGTACAGCATAACACATATCACTATATACTGAGGCAGACATTGACGGTTGTACAGCATAACACCTATCACTATATACTGAGGCAGACATTGACAGTGGTACAGTGTAATCCCTATCACTATACATTGAGCCAGACATTGATGTGGCCTACCACTTTATTGTCTGGCTTAGTAGTAGGGATGCACCGAAACAAATTCGGGACTGAAACCGAAAATGCAGCATTTACCTGGCCTAAACCGATCAAGCTTTTCTGCTGGTAAGTCACCTGGTAAGTCACCAGGAGCAGATTGTATCCCTGTCGAATTTTATACATGTTTTTGGGAACTTTTAAAGGATGATCTTTTTAATATTTTTGTAGAAGCTTTTAATGCTCAGGAGTTACCCTCTTCCTGGAGAAGAGGCATCATTATGCAAATTTTTAAGAAGGATGATAGATCAAAATTAGAGAACTGGAGGCCTATCACCCTTCTGAATGTAGACTATAAAATTATGGCCAAGATTTTAGCTAACAAAAGTTGTAATAGATAAGGTCATTCACCCAGACCAGATCTGTGGTATCCCAGGACGTGCTCTGATCTGGTATCAGAAAGACCATAAACAAAACCTGGCCATTTTATCTCTTTAGCTTTTGATTGTGTATCCCATGGATATCTCTTTATGGTTTTAAAGAAAATGGCATTGCCGGATTATTTTATTCAGCGTAAAAACCACAAAATAGAACTATGGCAAACCCGAAAGCTGACAATGGAAGGAAGATTTTTAATCATCAAGGCAATACTCTTACCAATTATTCCCCCCTTCTGACTTGTACGTAAAGAGACTTATGTGTGTTTGTTTTATATTGTTCTGGAACTCCAGAAGTGAGAAACTAAAAATAGAGAAAGCGTGCAAACAAAACATGAAGGTTGGTAAGGTGATGGCTGATGTGAAACGTCTTTTATATATAAAGTTTTTTACTATGTGTTAAAAACCTTTAAAAGGAATGTACCTTTGCTTTTTTTACGCTATGCGGCTGGTCATATTTTTAGGAAATATACAGTGAAGGAAAAATGTCCACTGACAAAGACATGATCAATCTATAATTTTAATGGTAGGTTTATTTGAACAGTGAGAGACAGAATAACAACACATTTCAAATAAGTTAAATTGATTTCCATTTTACTCAGTGAAATAAGTATTTGACCCCTTTGCAAAACATGACTTAGTACTTGGTGGCAAACCCCTTGTTAACAATCACAGAGGTCAGACTTGTCTTGTAGTTGGCCACCAGGTTTTCATCTCGGGAGGGATTTTGTCCCACTCCTCCTTGCTGATCCTCTCCAAGTCATTAAGGTTTTGAGGTCACAGGGGATAGTGGTTGCGCATAGACGAGAAGAAAGTCACAGTAGAATAATATGTGGCTGGCACCGTGTGGTAAAGAGTTAAAGAATGGGTACATTTTTTCGGGGACTTTAGCAATTAGTCCCACAATACTTGTATGAGTGATACAATCTTTCTTTCATTCTCAGGATAAGGTGCACATGAAAAGTTAAACAGAAATAGACATAGTGCTTTCTGTATAAATGAATAAAAAAATAAAATAAAAACAGTTCACTATGTACTCACAATATGGTGAGCAATAAATGGATTGCTCACACCTTCTGGCGTAGGTGGGCTGCTGCTATTTCTAGGACTTTGATTTCACTAAAGTGCATTTTAGGACATTTTATTTTGTCCAAGTGTACTTAAGGACATTTTATTGCGGTTTTTACTGTTCTTAGCGGTTTTACCTTCTTATTTTTTGCTGCAGTAAGGTTTCAAGCCTGATGTTTGGCAACTCGAACCTTCAGCTTCCTCCACAGATTTTCTAGGCCACTCCAGGACCTTACTGTGCCTTACTCTCCTTTGTTGCCTTGGCCATGTGTTTTGGGTCATTGTCATGCTGGAATATCCATCGACGACCCATTTTCAATGCCATGGCTGAGGAAAGGAGGTTCTCACCTAAGTCCTTAAGTCCTTCGCCGCGTAGTGTGTTACCAATTGTTTTCTTGGCGATTATGGTCCCAGCTGCCTTGAGATCGTTGACAAGATCCTCCTGTGTCGTTCTGGGCTGACTCTCCGTTCACATGATCATTTTATACTCCACGATGCAAGATCTTGCATGAAGCCCCAGACCGAGGGAGATTGACAGTTATTTTGTGTTTCTTCCATTTGCGAATAATTGCACCAACTGTTGTCACCTTCTCACCAAGCTGCTTGGTGATGCTCTTGCAGCTCATTCCAGCCTTGTTTAGGTCTTCAATCTTGTTCCAAACATCCTTTGACAGCTCTTTGGTCTTGGTCATGGTGGAGAGTTTGGAATCTTATTGATTGCTTTTGTGCACAGGTGTCTTTTATACAGGTAACAAACTGAGATTAGGAGCACTCCCTTTAAGAGGGTACTCCTAATCTCGGCTCGTTACCTGTATAAAAGGCACCTGGGACACACACACATCTTGCTGATTGATAGGGGATTAAATACTTATTGCAAATCAATTCATAACTTATTTGAAATGCGTTATTCTGGATTTTTCTTTTGTTGTTCTGTCTATCACTGTTCAAATAAAATTATAGACTGAACATGTCTTTGTCAGTGGGCAAATGTACAAAATTAGCAGGGGATCAAATATTTTTTTTTCCTTCACTGTAAATTTTACTCGCTGTTTCTTAACTTTCCTGTGCTTTTAAATCCGCCAAAGCAGTATGTCATTTTAAGGAAAGCAATACAATTTTATCACCCCCAAGATTTTAGCCCGGATATTTTATCAAATCCAAAGAAGTTGACTGCTGCTAAATTATCAAAGGAACAAACTGAACAAGTGGCACAATACTCTCATAGAGTGCAGAAGAGTTTGGCAGAATGTATGTCGCCGCTTTCTAGCCAACTCTCAGAGAGATCTTGCATGGCAGGTAGTGCACAAATGTTTGCCAACTAGGCAATTTCAGCACAGGAGAGGTCTTGGTGCCCGCTAAGTGCCCCAGAGATCAGTGTACCCAAGATGAGACAGCATTGCATATATTTTGGAACTGCTTTTACGCACAGGACATATAGGAAAAGGCAGGCCCACTTTTAAAATAGACTTGTGGCCTTCTGTTTTAAGATATACAGTTGTTTTATATGGCCTTTTTACGTGTCTGACAGCTGACCAGTTGCGTCTTTTATGGATTATGATAAATTGTGTAAAAGACGCAATTTGGAAGACCAGGAATATTTTATTGCTTAATAAAGAATATATAGACCCTTCCGTTTATCTTGAGATGGCTTTAAGTGGTATGTATACACACTTTTTAAAGGATTGTAAAGGCATGGGTTCAATGAACGCAAAGAGACTTTGGTGCCTTAATATGTGGAACATTCTACTTGCATGAATGTCCCAAAGAGTGGTTTTATGTACTTATTGTAATTTTATGTAAAATGTTTTAATTTGTTTTAATTGTTCAATTATATCCTTTAAACTATTTTAAAGTATTTATGTATTGTATTATAGCATATAGTCAATACAATTTGCAGCTAAAGCTCTGTGTGTATTTGTGTGCTCTGATCTCCTGTGTATGACCTTGGCTATGTTCATGATCCAGCTTTGTGTACCAGACCCCGGCGTGTCCCAGACTCACCTACCTGTCCAAGCCGTGTGCACTGCCTGAGGGCTTCCAGTCCTGTGGCCTGCCAGAGGGCTTTGGTCTCTGCCTGGTTCTTTCTCAGCATCA
Source organism: Spea multiplicata (assembly GCA_009364415.1). Taxonomy (NCBI): domain Eukaryota; kingdom Metazoa; phylum Chordata; class Amphibia; order Anura; family Pelobatidae; genus Spea; species Spea multiplicata. The sequence continues at coordinate 48,910 of VKOC01014821.1, forward strand.
ATCACTTTTAGTTACCAATGGCTCAGCTGCAGCTTCTGGCTACTGGAGTGATTGGACAACCTGGGCCATGGATGTAGAGCCGGTATTGGTGGTCCTCAGGGCTAAAGCGGAGGTGGATAGTAGCAGGCAGCTCCTGGCTCAGTTCGCCCAGCTCCAGCAGGCTTCGATTGATTGCCCCCCACCAAGACACTGAGGCTTCACAGATAATATTAGAGATTGGAGATGTCACGTTCAGGCATAGGGTTTTCGAGCAGGATGTGTAGAGATGGGAATATTCAGTGCACGTGGCTTGAAACATGTTACCTGGTGTTGCAGGAAAGGGTGGAACCATGACTGGGGGGGGTAGCCCAAGCTGATTGAATGTTTGAAACATCGGTGTGAGGGGGTGTGTCCTTGTTGGTAATGGAAAGAGGAAGAGTCATGGTTATTGGTTGTGATTTGGGGGCTTAGCCATCCCCTGACCTATTGGATGTACTCACTGAGCAAAGAGTAGACTAGTGATTAGCACTGATGGTAAGTGATTGTCAGAGGAGGCACAGCTTATTGGACGAGGGGGAACCACAGGGTAGATGCTAGTTGCACTATGTATATTTAGGCATAGTTATTTTATTCAGGATTTGCCAAAGACTAGTTGTTGATGTTAAGCTGTGTCATTCTGGATATACAAGTTGGTGATTGGCTGATGCAGTGCCTAGCTCTATTTAATAAATTACTGTTTTACACCCTGACATGTCTATTTCTCGGATTTGGTATTGGTGGGATGTGGTAACGGGGGGGGGGAGTTCTGGTTAACACTGTCCCCACTGAATATTTTGAAATGCTTTACGTATAACGGTATACAAAAAGCAAATAAAACTATTGTTAAAATACATGATCATCGTTACACCCGAACAGCACTACACATGCAATTGTTTATTAACTATTTTTTACTTCTATTTTGCTTTTTAGTTATTAAGCACCAAGTATATTTTGCAGAGCTAAGCAAATAGGTTGTAAAGACAATAACCAATACAAGTAAATTGAGACAGAATGTGTAACTGTATGACCGATACATAAGACACATGGCTTACATGTTACAAATATGAAATACATTGAGTGACATTGTATATTTAGTATGAATAGCATTTACATTTTAGTTTTTAAGTATTTTTGTTCTGTACTTTTGAATACTACTGTAACATAACTGTCAGGTTGGGGGAGTGGAGTGTAGGTGCCACTACACAATGTCCAGCAACGAGGCAACACTGGGGCAAATCCTAGAAAGTAGTCAGGGTCACGGTCCAGAGGTCAAGGCAGGTAGCAGACAGCAGTATCGGGTAACAAAGCCAAAGGTCAAAATCCAAGGAATCAGTATAAAGCAGCTAAGTAGCAAGAGATAGTACTTCACGGTACTCACCTTAACTAAGAAGCACTGGGAGGGAGGTCTGTGGGGTTTATATAGGGGCAGTGATTGAGTAGTCCACCCCTTATCACCTGATCCCCCTCCCTCCAGATACATCTGAAAGGAGGGGGACATAGAAGTCTCCACCTCCTCCCCTTCCCTCTGGTGTCCTACTAAGAGGGTGATCACACCCTCTGGGGCTAAGCCATGCCGCCTCCCCGTTGGGGCCGTGCGACCACGCCGTCCGGAGGCTGGCCGACGGGAACCGCATTCCGGGGTGGCGGACCCTGTGGTGAGGTACGTGGTCCCCATCGGGCCTGACAATAACCCATAACATTTCAGGTTGGGTTGCAGCTAGAGGTGGATGTGAGTGGGACCAGAAGCAGAAGGGGATGGAACCATAGACAGTATTGGGTTGTGTCAAATGCGTGCGTGTCTTCCTACCTTAACCATAGAGCCACCTCATAGCGCTCATCTACAGGGTGTCACGAGGTGGAATGTGGGAGCTGCAACGAAGATATATGCTGCTGCCTGGGCTGGTCATGGGAGATTAGAGGATGTGTAATAAATGATTACTTACAATCATTGCTGCTAACGGTGGTCCCACACACTTGTCAAAAGGCGTACTTAGTTTTTCACACATGGCTTCTTCATTTTGGCTTTATGTTTGTTGAATAAATCATGACGTGGTGTAATATGTTATATGTTGTTGTTCACCTGAGGTTGTATTTACTTGATTTTTAGTCTGATGCTGTGGATTTTTTGGGAGTAACACCCTATACATTTCAATGGAGTTCAGCGAGGTTCCATACAATAAAAGTTGCATGGAATACTCTGCTTTTTGAAATATTTCTCAGTTAAAAACAAAAATCCGCAAACTCTTTTCTGTCACTTTCCATCTCTTAATTAATTCCTTTCTAATGAACAAAGGTAAATGCTTCCTGGTGACAACAGAAATCTGCCTTATGCGCCAAGGATTAAAATGTAAAGTTGAAAGATTCTTTTGAGACCCACTTTTGTTATGGTTAGAATGATAATTGCTTTTAAAATAATGCCCAACAGCTAAATTAGTTTTCTGACAATTTTTTTGACATATTTTCTTTCACTAATGTATTATGAGTATTTTGCATGACACAAAGTGGCAAGGGAATAGTGGGATGTGCTTTTTTTCTCAAAATTGAATCTTAACATAAAAAAGATACTGTTGAGAACAAAATCCTACTTTAATGAACACATTCTGCGAGTAGGTAAATGTTTATCCCCCTACAATTCTTAAATTAACTTTTAAGATCTTGATCTAAATTAGATCAATTAATTGAAAGTCGACTAGATAAGAATTCAGAATATATTCTATTATATAGTAAATAGTTTGTGCAATCAGTGTTGATTTAAATCCATAACAGAAACCATAGACTATATGCCACATGACATATTTTTATGCTGAGAAGTGAGGTGAACAAAATTGTGCAGATTGTGTTGTTGCCTGTAAGATAAAGAAGAGACCTCTGCTGTCTGAGAGTTTATGCAAATTTACATATTTTTCTATTTAGGCCCAAGAAAAAATAATTGTGAGTGAGCATGTGCATAGAGGTCCATTTGAATAGGGGCAATGTTGACGAAATTATCATAATTATTAACTTTCTGTATCATTACTTTGATGTTCCCTCATTATCTGAGTGGCATTGTGATAAATTATCTTCAAATGATGATACTGTCTTTTTGGACAGGAATCAAGAGACTGTTCACTTGTTTAGGAAATTGAGCTGTCTGTATTGTGGTCAGCTATGCTTACTGCTCTGCACCTTCCTCCAGTACCCCACTGATTTTGCTTTTAGATAATTTTATTCCTTTATTTTAGACTTACTAACATTTGTGTCCTATGCCATTATACTTAACTCCTTGTGATATTATTATTATTATACTTTATTTTTAAAGTGCCAAAAGATTCCGCAGTCCACAAAGATGAAAATGTTACAGATAACGACAAGTACAATACAGCAATTGACATACAGATACAAGAGGAATGAAGGGCCCTGTTCCCGCAGGAACTTACAATCTACAGATTGTAACATCATTACAACATGCTTACACCTATTTTTTTCATTAACTTCTTCTAATTTTAATTATATTTCTTTAGTTTCTTGAAAAGGGAATATTCATTAAACAACATTTTAAAACTCACTCTTTATTCTCCTATTTTTCATTTTATAGTGTGATATACTTGAAATGCAGCATTTTATCTATATATTGTTTGTGCAAATCATCTTGGAAACAGATCATATAGTTATAACTATTTCTCAGATGTCCCCTCCTTAATATTGGAAACTGTCTCTGCATAATTTTATATTAGTAGGTCAAGGAAAAAGTCATTTTTTACATGATTTTTCTATCCTTAGAGATTAACAGTTTTTCATTGTGCTCAGAAATTTGTTTAGTTTAGCTGTGTGAAATTTCCCATGGCTCCAGTTAATTTGCATGTAGTTAAAATCCACCTTAGTTAACACTTGACCTAACTGACGTTGGAAATCAGGAGTCAAGCTCACTTATGGACCTCCAGTGCATTTTGGTTTATTAAAACCCACAAATCAAACTGAATGGCTAGATCAACCTGACATTCTATTTATTATAGCGAACATGTTGTATATTGGTTTACTAGCCTTGCCAACAGATATACATAGCAAAATCCATGTCAGGACATAGTCTAAGGCTCGAGGGCGATGTACTTGTCATTCATTATTTAAATGGTGGCAGCATATTCAAAACATTATGAAACTGACAGACGGACAACAGTCTCTAATCAGTCTCAACAGAGCTTATAATATTATATTCGCATCCCTAAGGTGCCACTTTGTAAACAGGTACTGCAAGAAACATGCTTGTTTGGCAAACAGAAAATCTGTTCTCTGGTCTCCCCAACACCCCTAGTTGTATCCATGTTTTTGAAAAAATGACGTGATTTCTAATGACTATATTATTAATAATAAAAGTTGGGCCAGCGTCAAACTTTCCAACCATTCTATCACTACCAGGTACCTCGATAAAGGGCCATATTGTTCTCTGCTTGAAAAATGACAGCTTTTTCCTCCTGACCCAACAGGGTTAGCCCTCAATATGTCACAGCCTCTCACCTTATAAGGAGTAGTGAGTACCTGTATTTTTCAAGGTTGGGGGCACCCAAGATGCACATTTGGTCATGTTTTTTTGAGATTTGTCCTATTTTTCTCTCAGTATATTTCCAAGGACTACAACGTAGAATAGAAAAAGCGCATCCACCTATTCTTCATCTATGCTAACAAACTACTTGCAACATAATTTGTCATATTTACACCACTCATATTTTGTTTTATGTATAAAAAATGGAACATAAGGAAACAAAGATCACTGAGAGTCCAGAAGCATTGGCTTTAATTCCAAATGTCACATATTGTTTATGCTCCTGAGTAGGATTGCATGAGAAATGACATGGAAAGGTCGCAGTACAGAAGGAATTGTCATTGTTGTATTAAAATGAAATAGCTTCTTGTTTGCAAGACTTCTCTTCAATTTTCAAAACTTAATGTCACTAGAAGCCGGCATACAAATGACATTTACAAACTAGCGGTTTCATTGTGACTTTGAAATGGAAAATTTGCCAAAGGGAATTCCTAGATATTGCTGGAGGGGTAAAAAAAAAAACCTGAGCAGGAAATAGCTTTATATTTAAATTATGCATCAGATACTCAACAAAAAAGCAAATTTGCATATTCTAAAGATTTCTATGTTTTTTGTTTTGGGTTCATAAAAAAATTTTCAATGTAAATTTGCAGAGAGATGAAAAGCTTAGTTTGGCTTAAGCTGCATGTTCTAAAATAAATACCCAGTAGGTACAATATGTCAGAGGTGATTGCTTAGCAAAAGTAATGACAATACATACAGAACAAGCACAGAATGGCACTGATGTCTCTTCTTGATACTTATTGAAACCATGATTCGTATTACTCTCAAAATTATTAAGAATATAAAAATTGGAATACTTTTTGTATGTTATTCTAAAAATAATGACTTCCATCTTTACAACCTGTGTTCTGTTAAACGGTATGTCTAGATTCTAAGTTATAATGCATGGCTGTTACGTCGGGACCTGGATAACACAGATAATGTGCAGAGACATATTCACAGCAGGTAGAACGTTCAAAGCAGATGAACAATACAGGGCCAGAGGCAGATTATCGTGGTCAGGAGTTTCCGAGGTCGGGGCAGACAGCACGGGAGCGAGGTCAAAACACAATCCGAGGTCTGGTACACAATATAGGCGAACAGGAGACTAACGTAGAAAACAAGCACCCAGAGTAACAAACAGTGACTCTTTGAACGGGCACTGTGGGTAAATGGGTGTACTTTTAAATAAAGGAAAATGTTGGGAAAACGGACAATGGGCCAATCGGAGGGGACGTGACGTCATCGCCACCGGCGCCATACAATAAACACAAGAGTAGTATGTGTGCTATCACACACTTCCTGCGGCAGAGCATCGCGGACGTGTTGCAGCACGCACGTGTCTCCGTGTACGTGCAGTATGCAGGACGCGCATGCGTCATCGTGATAGAGCCGCCCACTCACGGGCGGCCCACAAGGGACCGCGTCGGAGACGGTAGGTACAACAATGGCTTTGGCCCTTTCTTTATTTGGATTTTTTTTAACCTCTGTCTTAAAATATATATAATATTGTTTTTTTCGGTGCCCATCCGGCAGCACAAAAATAAGAAACTTACATGGGGAAACAGGGTTTCATCTGGAGAGTGCCAATGTATGTATATTATTCATTATAATATTAATATGTTATATTGTTACTGACGAAGTGGCATTCAACAAATCTCATCAGTTAAACAGTGCCTCGTATACGTGGTAATTTCAGCCATTCTTGTAGGAGAATCTCTACAAGAATGCGGCCCTTCATAATGCATTGTGAAATCACTGAAAACTAATGTTCAATAGAAAAATCAGAAATTTCGTCCAAAATCCACGAGCCCTTTCGCTCACTCTAATTTTTGTTCACTCTAAGATAAAATTGTAACACTGGGAGAGGATGTCAGCAGACGTGCTACAACTTTGCCCTAAGGCAAAATTCAGCTGAAGTGAAAGTACAAGTGGTCATTGGAGAAGGTAGGAAAATGTACTAGAGTGTGAATGAGAGTGTCATGCCCCCGGTCCGCAAACGCTCCGAAGTTCCCTACCTTCCGTGGTTCCCGCTACTGCCTCCTCCACACGTTGTGCTGCCGCTCCATCGCACGTTAGGTCTCCAGTAACACGAGTGCCGTGATCCACAAGCACCTCCGGGTTAGTGGCAGCAGGGGGGCATGTCCTGACATCCGTAGATGTTGCAGCATTGGTAGATGAGAGGGAGGCAGAGTCTGGCATTCCCTTAGGGGATTGCATAGTGTAATATGGAGGAGTCAGAATAACTGTGGAGCTGGAGGAAGGGGCTTTACCTGATAGCCCCTATAAAAACCCTTTACACCCTTCATTAGGTGCTTAGTTATTGAGCTGATTAAATGGTTTCGTTCTGCTCAGTCCCAATTCCCAAGTCTACCTACTCTGCTCGAAGTACCTGGCATCCGACCTTGGCTTGTTTACTGGACTTTGTGTATGTCTCCTATCCTGACCCGGCTCGTTATCCGTTTTGCCGCCTGTCCTGATCCCTGCTCGCCTACCTGACTTTCGCTTTTGCCTTCAGCCCTTTCGGACTCCCACGAATACCCGTTGGCCTCCTAGCTCTCCATCCTGCTCTATGCTCCCAGCAGGTGCCGAGTGGACACTGAGCAACAAATGTAGTTTCCTTATTGGAAATGCCCACAATTTTTCATCAGCAATTTTGTGCAGTTATGCTATTTTGTGTAAATGCAATAAGCACTTTATTTCTACATTTATTTGTAATGGTAATTACAAAACACAATATACAATAAGGTAAACTGTTTGGCATAGTTTGGCTTGAACAAGTATTGTAAAAAAAAATCTGGGCTTCACTAGCAGGCCCACATACTTACAGATGCCCCTTTAACTTGCTAGGCACTTTTCTCTAAACATTAGAGGAGAAGGTGTGGCTTTTTTCTTAAAAAAAAAAAACTACACTTATCACACTTTCATTGTATATTTTCTAGACTATATTTTGGTTTTCATTTGTATATAGGTTTAAGACAAGTTGTGAAGAATCTCCCCACCAGTGCTACCTATTTTGCTTGAATAAACAAAAGTACAAGTTGCATAGGTAAATGTATTTAGTCAAAATAAAAACTGTGAAGTTGATAGAAAACTCCTTTAAAATATACCACTATCCATAATTCTCAGTTATACAAAATATATATTCTATCAGATAATCTGTACTCTTGTCCCATTAGTGGGAATTGGGACTAAACTTTGTGTCAAAAATCTCCCGTGACACCTTAAAACCAGTGGCTAATAATGACACGCTAATCTTTTACAGTGCAACCTGATGCGAAGATGCGTAGATAGGCTGTGTCTGGGTTTGAATTAAACGTCAGTACAAGCATGTTGCCAACAAGGCACTAAATTCCCATATGGAAGTGTTTTTTGTTTTTTTTAACTTTGCTTCTTTAGGGCTTGAAAGAGAAACAGTGAACCCATACCCTCCTGGGCAGTCTGTGCTGTCTCTTTGGTGAATGTGTCTTGACAGAACGAGCATATCATCGGTATTATGTTAATCAAATGCCTTTTGGGGCCATATATTCCTGGGAAATTTGGCATTAACATTGCCCTCGGTATACCCAATTCTGTTACACCTGTCCTCTGCTCATTATAAGCTTGTAAGCAGGACCTGTTTGTATGTGAAATACAATTGTGATATCCTTAAGTAGTGCAACAAGATCAGTGTAAATAATAATAAATAAAACAAAAATGTTTCTTACAGTAGGAATGTATGCTTTCTCCACGGAATTCCAACAGTCTATGCACCACTCCTTTCTAAGAACTAGACTTGGGTGGCAGCCGAATCTGTGTGTTCATCTTCATGTTTGTGTTCGTGGAGAAAAATACATTTTTCTTTTAAAAGGTCCATATGAGCAACTCTATTGTCTGGCATAAACTTTTTAGTGAAAAAAAACACTGAGGAAAAATGGAGTATCTTCAAACAAATATTAGAAAGGTACACTTCTCTGTATGTACCATTGGGTAATAAATATAAAAGAAACAGATTGAAACCAAATGTGGCTTAGTGGGGAAGTAAACCAAGAAATTAAAAATAAGAAAATGGCTTTTAAAGCATTTAAATCAGAGAAATCAGAGGCATCCTATGGAAGATATAAGGAAGCAAATGCATGCAAAAGGGTGATTAGATGGGCTAAACTAGAAAATCAGAGAGGGATAGCCAAAGAGAGCAAAACCAACCCCCAAAAATTCTACAAAGTACATAAATTCTAGAAAAACAATAAAGGAAAGTGTAGGTACACTAAAAAAAGAGATGGGAGTGTTAGCAGAATGTAAGGACTTACCTGCCTCTCCGGTCACGCTCCCGCGATGGTTCCTCCTCAGGCAGCTTCCCGGGCAGTGATTACCATGCTATAAATGGTAAATCTTCAAGCTGGACAAAATTGGTAAGTGGTGTTCCCCAGGGTTCTGTTCTGGGACCAATTTTATTTAACATATTTATAAATGATCTTGCAATAGGCGTTGAAAGTCATGTTTCCGTGTTTTCAGATGCCACTGAATTCTGTAGAGTAATACAATGTGAGCAGGATATTACTTTGCTGCAGAGGGATTTAGATAGACTGGGGGACTGGGTACAAAAATGGCAGATTAAATTTAATGTAGATAAATGCAAAGTTATGCACTTTGGGATAAGGAAGAAAGGTTAATTAATTTAAATCTGTTTATTTTAGAAGAATGGCGCCTCAGAGGTAATATGATAGCATTATATAAATATATTTGGGGCCAATACTAACCATTGTGTGGAAATCTATTCATAAACAGGACTATGCATAGAACACAGGGTCACGCATTTACACTGGAAGAAAGGAGATTTAGTCTAAGGCAAAGGAAATGGGTTTTTTTACAGTTAGAAGAATAAAGATGTGGAATTCTCTGCCAGGTATGTACAGACATTTAAACAACAATTGGATAAATACTTGCAAAAACATAATATTCAGATACAATGTTTAAATTATGGAAAAACAGCTGCTTGATCCAAGGAGAGGTCTGACTGCCATTCTGGGGTCAAGAGGATTTTTTCCCCCTGATTTGTGCAAAATTGGAAAGAGCCACAACTGGGATGGATGCATGTCTCTTTTCAGCGTATCTAACTATGTTAGATAAGACTCTCTTGATCACCTGCAGGGGCCTCCTCTGGCATCAACCAATTGATTGATTGTAGAGGAGGCCCCTGCAATAGAGTTGCTCTTATGGACCTTAACTCCTGGCCAGCAGGGGTGCACCTGCACTTCATTGGTTGGTGGCAGACGAGCCCCTTGCTGGTGACCAATAGAGTCGGTCGTACAGACTTTTAAAATCCTGGTGCCGAAACTCGTTAAAGAGTTAAAGGTCTGTATGAACGACCAATTGGTTGATGCCAGAGGAGGCCCTTGCAGGCCAAACGAAGATTGTTTGTGTTGTGTGTCTTCGTCTTCGTATACGTTTTGCCGCCACCATGTTCCTTTCTTCGGTATTCAGGCTGAACAACGAAAACGCAGCCTTCATGTTCGTTTTCATGTTCGCCCGAATACGAATGCACAAGTCTAACTTTCTCTCATATGTAATGTCACTTTGTAAAACAATATTAAAATTAGCACACATATTTAGTTATTGTGCTAGCAGCTTAGACAAGACAAAACATTGGTGAGATAATCATGATATACTGTATGATATGAGATGATACCTACCTGCATAGCTTTAATTATACCTCTTGTCCTTAGTGTTGTACATAGAACAGGAAAATAAGTTTTCAGGCACAGTTTCTCTGGACTGAAAGACATGGTAAACATTCCAGAGCTGATTGTAGGAAAGAATAATGGGGAAGCAACTATTTATCTTAGCAGCTATTCATCTTAATAAATTGAATCTTTTGTCTCCTCTTGTCTGCTTCTATCTGCTGCATCCATCTAACGAAATAAATGCACAGAGAGCACCATTATCTACCGTGTGACAGTTAGAGACAATTGTGAAAAAACATTTTTTTCTATGCAATTTTATTATTACTCAAATCCACCTTTAATGTTTTGCTGAGATTTTTTCATCACTGAAAGAATTTACATCAATTCAGACTTTTGAATCACCTCTAACATCTCCCATATTACTGCATTTATATCACATGTTTAAATTCAACTGTGGTTTATGGACACATCCTGCTCCTGTATGGTTGGGGAATGCTTTTTCATAATGATACACAGGAGAGAATGTTATATTGCCATATTAACCTTTTTTCTTGCATAGTTGAATTAACATTTATCTGCATGCATATTTAACACCTTAGAAAACAGGTGCTCTTGAACAAAATATGTGTGAATGACAACCTAAGCGAAATATGTAATACTACACAGTTGATGCTCCCACTTGATACTCACACCTGGTAATGCTGAATCATAATTAAATATAATATAACTTGCAGAAAAACATAATCACAGTATATTTTTTTAACTTTTAAACTGGATCAATATATTCATTATATCAGGGTTTCCCAATCTAAACCTTGGAAGATGTGGATATAGGTGGATAGTACTTGCCATCTAGTTTAGAGGTTCCCATTGCTCTGTTTATGATTTATTGCTTTGTATATTGCTCGATGATTAATTGCTTAAGCAACAACTACTAGACCTTTTCTATATTGGGGGATAAATATCTTTAAGGTAAATCACTGAATGTAAGCATTGGCTAAAACTAACTTGACAAATATAAATGCTCGAACTCGAAGTAGTCTTCCGTCTTGTCATTTTGATTTTTGTCCATTATACAGTAATTTGTCCTATATTATATATATTTTTATATATATATATATATATATATATATATATATATATATATATATGGTTGTTTCACCTGGGCAGTCAAGGAATAAAGAGGTGTGTCCTGGGTCCCAGATTGGGAAATGCTAGGTTAGTGACTATGTGAGTCCAAATTCTACAAGGGGAGTACTGGGCAGTCTTTGGACAAGTGAAAGCAACTGTTTTCTCTGCTTAGCATGGCCCTGTAATGCACACATGGATAATGTTCAGCACATGTGAGGAGAGAGATGACAATATAGCTGTGCAGATGAGAAAGGTTGAGCTGGAGTATTGTGATTATTGCGATTATGGCCCACATGACTGTGGCTTTGCTGATTTGTGGGCCTGAGTGTGGTGACCCCCCGACCAAAATAAAACACAGTGACACCAGGCTGATACAATCTGGCCAAAGTTTAATATGTATGGGGAACAGGGCCAGCCCAAGACAAAATGCCGCCTGGGGCGAAGTTTAAAATGCTGCCCCCCCCCCATTATCTACCCTCCTCCCTACCCGTACTTACCTTTCAGCAGTCCTGCAGTGACTCTCCCTGCTCAGTCTCGGTGCCGGCTTGTAATGCAGAGCCCTGGAAATGACGACATCTTCCGGCGCTCAACATTACAAGCCGCCACTGAGACCGAGCTAGAGGGCTCGCAGAGGAGAGACAGAGGGGCACCGAGCGGGTACTGATAACTTGGTAAGATAAAACCACTCGGCGCCTCTCTCTTCTCAGCTTTAAAAAACGTGCAAAGTGCCGCCCCTTCAAAAGTGCCGCCTGGAGCGGTTGCACCACTCGGCTCCATTGTCGGGCCGGCCCTGATGGGGAAAACAGATACATAATTAAAACAGTTACAACAACTCAAGTCATTATCCACATAACATCCCATCATATTACAAACAGTATCCCATTTTCTTCACAAGTTATCCACAGACAATCCCCCCCCTCCCCATACGTATAGCAACCCAATATCAACCAAAACATCAGTGGCGTCTCCAGCTTTCATATTAAGAAATATTACCCCCTGCTGCCAAAACATAGATAAGTATTTGCCCCTGCTGCCAATATATATGCAAAATAACAATAAATACAAATAAAAGAAATTTTAAAAATAAGGTACACATAATTTTAGAGTTAAAATATAGGATGCAAACAACTAAAATGGACATGCTGTCATTAGTCATTTAACAATTTTAATCAGTATTAATTTGTTAGCTTGTTCCTTTAATAGACATTACTGCAAAAAAATGTATTAGTTTCGTTGTTTGATATTAAATTCAATGCTGCTCCCCAGTGGAGGATTGAAGAATTTTTAATAAGTATTCTCGGGTTTTTTGTGAAGGTATGTTTTACTCTAAAATTATATATATTGTATATATAAATACTTAGTAATGTAGTTTTCTGTTTTATGTTGAAACAGAGGAGAATCTCTGCCTCAAGTTAGAATACATTTTGACTGAATTGGACCATTGCATTGGCTACTATGGAGATGTTATGTATATGTGTGTTTGGGTGTTGGTGTGACAGAGCCTGTCCTGATGTGTGTGTGTTTGGGTGTCTGTGTGGCAAAGGCTGTCCTGGTGTGTTGGGTGTCTGTGTGGCAGATCCTGCCCTGGTGTGTGTGTGTTTGGGTGTCGGCGTGGCAAAGACTGTCCTGGTGTGTGTGTTTGGGTGTTGTTGTGGCAGAGGTTGTCCTGGTGTGTATGTGTGACATTCTGCCCTGGTTTCCTGGCTCCTGTATTATGTATTCAGGTTTTTGGACTGTTCCTAGTTCCGCCTCTAGTGGCCGCTCTGCCTATGTTTCTGCTCTCCTCCTATTATTGTCACCTGCCCTCGTTACCTGCTGGCCTGCAGTATAAAGGGCTGTAGCTTCCTGCAAACTGGGCCTTGGCATTGTAGTAATAGGACCGGTTTGACCTGGCCCTGTTCCTGTATATTTCCTGGCTTCCTTCTATACCTGTTCCTGGATTGCTCCTGCAGATTCGTGTGCCCTGCGAGTGGGCTTCCTGTCGCGTGCCCTTCCTGTCGTGTGCCCTGCGAGTGGGCTTCTTGTCGTGTGCCCAGCCTGAGGACTTCCAGCAGCGTGTCCAGTCCTGTGCTCTGCCAGTGAGCTTCCAGTCTTGTGCCCTGACAGTGGGCTTCTATTTCAGCATCAGCCTTGCCAGTTCCAGTCCTGCACTTCTGTCTGCTGTGTGCCCGTCTACCTTGCACCATGAATCGCGGCGTACAAACAGACAACACTATCCCTGCACCGAGGCACCTCGCTAACCTGCTTACCCAGTGTGTGACAGAATGCCAAGGCCATACTGAGGAGTCCGCAGGGATACCATCGGTGTTATTGATGCTGGCTGAGGGTATGCTGGTGTTGTGCAAGTCAGTCAAGTGCATGGTTGAGTGCAACACTAGGAGTGCTAGTACCAGTAAGTCCAGGACTGTGTCTGAACCTAAAAAGGTCCAAAACAAAAGTTATAAACGAGAACCCCTCACTAAAGCTGAAAAACAAAAGCGACAGGAGGGCAATTTATGCTTTTATTGTGGGGGGACAGATCACAGGATTTCTTTCTGCCGGTTCAGGCCACCTAAACCAGCTAAGTCCTCTGTTGCTGACGAACAAAATATTCAGGCCTCAGAATATGAAAGTCATGTGGAAACTAGAGGTGAATCGGGGGAGGGTGAACCCAGTGCTCCCATTAACCCTTTCAATCCTGTCGTTGGGCCTAATGATCTTGAAATGCCTAGTGTGTCTGAACTTACAGTGGAGGAAAATATGTCTTTCGAGGCTCCAGATCTCAGTGAGGAGGACATAACTGAGAATAATTTTTGTAGTCCTATTTGTACTGTTAAAGAGGCTGTTTCTTCTACTCCCCGCAGACGCAAAACTTATAAAAGGAAAACTGTTGCTGCAAGGACTCCTATGGTGATTAGTTCTGTCTGGAGTACTACTCCTATCACTCAAAGCAAACGAAAAAATAACTCAGGAAAATTGCAGACTGCAGACATCCTTTAGGGGCCCCAGGTCTTGTCTTGGCTTCTGACGGGACAATCGTAGGTAGAGAAAATCTTGCTCAGTATGAAAAGCATTTAAGTGAACACAAGTCACTCCTATGTAAACGGCTACCTAATGAGTCTAAACAAGTTTCTTTGATAAGCCAAAATGATTCTGAAAGAACCCCTAGCTCCTTTTCTGAACCCCTTGTCCTTGGCACGGTTCTGGTCTCTGATAAAGCTGAGGTAAAGAAGAAAAAGAAACCTGGTGGTCGCAAAGAGAAAATTATGACAGCCCATACAGAGGAGTCGCGCCACGTTCTGCCACCAGATTGTACCTATGCCTCTGATGGGACTGTAGTGAGGCTTAAAGACCTACAGATTTATGAAGATATGTTGTATACTAATTCTGACTAGTTACCTGTTCACGCCCTGTCTGTCTGGTTTTCTGTATTAGGGACTGGAGTGTGCTGTTTTCAGCAGTTCCTTTTAGTGTGGTCCCTCTTCGCTTCAATTTTTGTCGCGTCCTGAGTTCGCTCCTTAAAGAGGGGGTACTGTGACATTCTGCCCTGGTTTCCTGGCTCCTGTATTATGTATTCAGGTTTTTGGACTGTTCCTAGTTCCGCCTCTAGTGGCCGCTCTGCCTATGTTTCTGCTCTCCTCCTATTATTGTCACCTGCCCTCGTTACCTGCTGGCCTGCAGTATAAAGGGCTGTAGCTTCCTGCAAACTGGGCCTTGGCATTGTAGTAATAGGACCAGTTTGACCTGGCCCTGTTCCTGTATATTTCCTGGCTTCCTTCTATTCCTGTTCCTGTATTGCTCCTGCAAATTCGTGTGCCCTGCGAGTGGGCCTCCTGTCGTGTGCCCTTCCTGTCGTGTGCCCTGCGAGTGGGCTTCTTGTCGTGTGCCCAGCCTGAGGACTTCCAGCAGCGTGTCCAGTCCTGTGCTCTGCCAGTGAGCTTCCAGTCGTGTGCCCTGACAGTGGGCTTCTATTTCAGCATCAGCCTTGCCAGTTCCAGTCCTGCACTTCTGTCTGCTGTGTGCCCGTCTACCTTGCACCATGAATCGCGGCGTACAAACAGACAACACTATCCCTGCACCGAGGCACCTCGCTAACCTGCTTACCCAGTGTGTGTGACAGTATGTTAGATATAACATACATAACACAGGGCACACAGGAAACAAGACAGGACACCGCGCCGAACACCAGACAAGACACCCCGCTGCGGGAACAGGACAAACACCCTGCTGCCGGGACACATGACAAAACACCCCGCTGCGGGACACAGGACAAGACACCCCGCTGCCGGGGACACAGGACAAGACACCCTGCTGCCGGGGATACAGGACAAGACACCCCGCTGCCGGGGATACAGGACAAACTGATACACATAAATACAAAAACTAGCCTAGGACAGTTTGATAACTATTGGAGATTCCGTCACATCTTATGGCCATAGTATGCTTAGTCCACCACTACGCCAAAGTACTCCAATGACGGTGGGTCCTAACGCTAATCCCTGCTGACAAAGATACGAAACAAACCAAACATGAAATCCAAACACATAGCACTGAGACATAACTTTAGACTGAAGACTGAGACAAACACAACACATGGGTGGGGCGCACCTTATAAAGGATACAAAGCTGAAGCAAAGAGCTGAAGCAGAAGCAAGGAATGGAAGATCAGAACAGAGCAAAAGGAAATCCAGGAATGGATCGAAGCAAAACAGGGAAACTGAAGCAAGGGCGAGATATGCAGCTCCGCAGCCTGGGTAGGACGTGACAACTATATGGGCGTATTAACACTTTTTTGTTCCTGGGAATTTAATAATAATAATAATAATAATGTGGTATTCTGTTATAATAAAGCAACAATTTAATATAGTTTTAAAAATAATGATTTAAAGCTATTTGGAGGGTGAATAGTGTGGCTCAGGTAGGCATGCGTAAGGGGTGTGGCATGAGGGCACAAGAGCTCAACTACTTAATACAATACATGGGGCTAGTGTCAAAATATTTCCAGGGCTGCTTTTCATTGCCAGTCCATCCTTGGATATTGAATCTGTTTCGTCGCAGTGCGTCCTTTCTGCTGTGTGTCTACATGTTTGTTGTGCCTAACACTGCCTAAATAATAGCCTCAATTGAGATCCATACCAGTGACATCTATTGCGCCAAAATAGCCTAAACTGAGATCCAGACCAGGGACACCTATTAGGCCAAAATAGCCTAAATTGAGATCCAGACCAGTGACACCCATTGGGCCAAAGTAGCCTAAATATGGTGGTAATATGGGGTAGATAATATATGTATATATACATATATATATATATACATACACATACTCACTGGCCACTTTATTAGGTACACCTGTTCAATTGCTTGTTAACATAAATAGCTAATCAGCCAATCACATGGTAGCAACTCAATTCATTTAGGTATGATGCATGATGCCATCATGACCATATGGACCAAAATCTCTGAGGAATGTTTCCAGCACCTTGTAGAAAGTATGTCATGAAGAATGAAGGCAGTTATGAAGGCAATTGCGTTATGAATTGTTTATTAATAAAAAAAATGTTCTGGTCTTCTTTACATGAGTGGAATTAGCCTTACAACCAGATGGATGGCAGGGAAGGCGCGATTTTTCTTTCTGCCCTGGACAACCGCAACTCTGGTTACACTGGTCTAGAGCAAAGCTAAATTATTTTTTGAAAATGTGTGTTGTAGTAACAAAGTTTCTATAAATTTATGAGCATTTTTGCCACTTGGTGGCAGTACAAAGCTAAAATTCTGAATTCTTCTTTGAAATCACATATTCAAACAATTTAACAGTCAACAACATCAACAGAAGTGACTTATTGCTTCATGTGCAGTATAGAATAGAAAGTAGCATATGGAATAAAGCATGTCCTTTCAAAGTAATGGAAATCAGATGTTATATTTGGAAAGTTATTAAGCTTCCAGCACTACAGTTACAAATTACATTGTTTTATGTGTGAGTGAGATACCATAGTATGTGACTGAACACGTTTTTTATGGATTTGCTGACTATAGTATATTAATTAAAGGGCAAAGTTAAAAAAATGTGGTGCTCTAACCATAAAAACCAGTAAACTATTTCTTCTGATGGCCTCACATTTAGCACCAGAACAGCTTTTTGCTTTATTCTCATACCTTCAGTGACATTATGCAACTAGACTATTTATTCTTGCTAGAAATTTACAATGAAATAATGTAACCTAAACAATATATTGTGTACTATGTATTAGAGCCCTGTGCAGGAGTGGTTTTTTTCAATCCCGCCCGCTCCCGCTGATTTTGTTCCAACCCTGCCCGCTCCCGCAGCATGTGTGTCCAATCCCGCCACATATGAGGTCAATCCCGCCCGATCCCGCTACATATGTGGTCAATCACGCCCACCTTCTTACCTGATCTGCAGATTTCCTGCACAGTCCCGCAAGACTGCCTTCCCTCACAACGTCTCTTCTCTTGTTCCGCCCAGGAACCAAGCGGAGTCACGGGAAGTGATGTCCCATTACGTGACTCCGCTGGGTTCAAGAGAACAAGAGAAGAGACGCTGTGAGGGAGCAGCGCGAAGGCAGCCTTGCGGGACTGCACGGGATTACCAGGACCTGCAGGTACAGTGTTTGACCACCTGCTCCCACCCACAACACCAGCAAAACCGCCAGCGTCCGAAAGTTTTTTGGGGTCCTGCAGGACCCGCAGGACCTGCATCCCAATGCAGTCCTCTACTATGTACTATTATGTTAGTTAACACTGTGAACACGAACGTGCATTTTTCACTTGATCGCACTTTTAAGTTTTTGGGGTTTTTTTATACAAATTTATTTTCTTGATCTGTAATGAATCAATGTTCATATTCTTAATTTTGCATTCTGGTGGACCAACCTTTTATAGTATCTTCTAGCTGGTCCTTTTACATATATATATATATATATATATATATATATATATATATATATATATACTGGCTCTTCATAATGTACAATTATTGGACACATGTTTTACCTACAGCAATGGCCCAGCACATATAATTAAAAACAGTTAGGTCTGGAAATATTTGGACACCAATACAGTTTTCATAATTTTGGCTCAGTACGCCACCTCTAGAGTTGAAATTAAACAATCCACATGCAATTGAAGTGCAGACTTTCAGCTTTAATTCAAGGGGTGGATTTAGGAAACATTTAGGAATTGCAACCATTTTTAAACACAGTCCCCTTATTTTATTACTTTGTTGAAAATGACTGCTTGAAGTCAGGATTGCATAAACACACATATATTCACAAACACACTATGGATAAAAGTGTTACAATGGATAAAAGACCATTACACCAAGAGGGACTTTGATGACATTGTATTCTATATAGAAAGACATTAACATGTAGTTGATCCCCCTTTGCTGCTATAAAAGTTGCCATTATTCTGGGTAGCCTTTCCACAAGAGTTTGGAGTGTTTCTGTGGAAATCTCTGCCCATTCATCAAGTACAGCATTTGTGAGGTCAGGCACTGATGTTGGACAACAAGGCCTGGCTCGCAATCTCTGTTCCAGATTATTAGAAAGGTGATTCGAAAAGGGTTTAGGTCAAGGCACTGTGTGACCAGTCAAGTTCTTTCACACCAAGCTCAAACAACCATGTATTTTATGGTCATGGTGATGTCAGGGTGACATGATTGCATATATTGTATTCACTGTGATCACTTTTGTGGCTATCGCACAGTGATCAAGAAGCTATGTAGACCTGCATTCATGATTACAATGTGTGCCATCAGCCAGAAGCTTGAGGTGATCAGAAGTCTTAAGAGAACAGACCAGCCTGGGTCTCTTCTTCTCTCCTTTGCTCATCTGGTGGTATCAGCATTGATCATACATACACCATATGACCAATGGTGTGTGGACACCTGACTATCATACCGATATCATATTCCATTCCAAAACATTCATATGGAGTTGCTCCCCCCTTCCTTCCCACTATTCTAGGAAGGCTTTCCACAAGATTGGAGAATGTGTGTGAGAATGTGTGCTCATTTATCCAGAAGAGTATTGTGAGGTCAGGTAATGATGTTGCACAAAGGCCTGGTTTACAATTTGCATTCCAATTCATCCCAAAGGTGTTCATTGGGGCTCAAGGCTACATGCAGGCCACTCAAGTTCCTCCACACCAATGTCCACTCATTTCTCTATGTATTTTGCTTTGTGCATAGCACAGACATGCTTGAACAGGAAAATTACTTCTCCAAACTAGCATCACAAAGTTCCAAGTTTACAAA
This sequence comes from Spea multiplicata, assembly GCA_009364415.1. Lineage (NCBI taxonomy): Eukaryota > Metazoa > Chordata > Amphibia > Anura > Pelobatidae > Spea > Spea multiplicata. Next base: position 68,534 of record VKOC01014821.1, read on the forward strand.
ATATTTATATTATATCTATGCATTAACATTACCCAGGGCCTGATCCAAACCCTGAAAAACAGCCCCAGACCATTATCCCTCCAAATGTTACAGTAGGCACTATGCATTCTGGTAGGAAGTGTTCTCCTGGCACCCAGATAGTGAAGCATGATCTCATGAATTCATGAACTCTGCTGTGAGTAATGCTACAGAGGGCAGATACATTTTATACACTACACACCTCAGCACTTTGCAGCCCAACTCTGTGAGTGTACGTGGTCCACAGCTTTGGGGCTGAACTGTTGTTACTTCTACACACTTTCACAGCCCTGTGAACGTCTTTCTCAGATCCATACAAAGTCTGTGTGCTGGTTAAACTTGGGAAATGTAGTCCTACGGTCTTTATACTATCCCATAAACAAGCAGGACCAGTCTATGCCACGGGTGAACAGTGTATTGGTCTGTTGATCTGTGGCAGCTTACTGACAAATTGTCAGGGCCGGCCCCACAATGGGGCCAACTGGGGCAATTGCCGCCCCAAGCGTTTTTTTTTTTTTGAAGCGGAAGAGAGAGAGAGGGGCGCCGAGTGGTTTTCGCTTACCTGCTCGGCGCCCCTCTCTCTCTCTCTGCGGCGAGTCTCCCTGTTAGGTCTTGGTGCCGGCTTGTAATGCTGAGCGCCGGAAGTGGCGTCAATTTCCGGCGCTCAGAATTACAAGCCGGCACCGTGGCAGAGCAGGGAGACTCGCCGCAGGACTCTTAAAGGTAAGTACCAGGGGGGGGGCGTCGGCGAAGTTTAAAATGCCGCCCCGCCGGCGCGGGGGGTGGCATTTTAAACTTCGCCCCAGGCGGCGTTAAGTCTTCGGCCGGCCCTGCTTCCAGGCAAACTTCCAATTGCAGGATCGGGGTAGAGGACCACACCAGAAGTAGTGTAATTTTCCTTAAGATAACCTGGTGTAACTTCCTTGGTAAGAGGATCGGGGAAAGGACATCACCAGAAGCACCGCCATTTTGCCCTAAGATAACCTTGTGTGAACGCCCACCAAAACGGCAGAGCTTTGGTGACATCCTCTGCTCCGAGGAGAATCATTGTCTGAAAACGAACTGAAAAATATGTCTGAAACTGTTTTGGTCCATTTGCCACTTCTGATGTACATTACATTACAGTTCAGTTTGTTAAAACATTTTATAATGACCAGCTACTGTCACTCCTTTGTATAAAAAAAATATTAAGATACTGGTAATATTAATCTTATGGAAGTCTAACAGCAGATTTTTTTTAAACTTAATTAAATTATCATCAAATGTAAGTATTTGTATCATAGCAATATACTAACTATTATGAGGAACTGTCATTTAGCTTGTCACGGCTTGACAGCTAATGGAGACTGGGTTAATGCTACCTTAATTAACCATCATTTTAAAAGCAGTTTAATTTACTTATACTATAAAATTCAGACATCAAAATAAAATAAAATAGAAACAAATGGAAACAAAGGTAATTAATACTTTCCTTAGAGAATTAGACTCTGCAAGGACTCCTCCAACCCCAAAAGATACAACTGAGAAATGGATATATAAGAGCGAAGTAAAGAAGAAACAATAGCACAGCACTGCATTGTAAAAAGTATTAAAAAAGGACAATGTATTACCAATGCACGCACAAGTGAATTTGCACTGAGAAACACCTCAAGTGCAAAAACAGCTTTTTAAATACACAGGTTACTGGTACACCATCACTTTAGCAGAAGGCTTTGATGTTGCTCCTGGATAAAAGCCTCTCAAGCCATCAAAGGGTAACCACCAAAATCAAAGGCCAAACCTTGCCTACACACAGATGATTTAAAGAGCTTTTGGAAAGGTGGTTTTGAAGTGCTCTTACAGAATAATAAAGTGTTAAGTCAATGCCCTATCCGTTTCATTGGCAATAACCAACTTCCACAGGGGCTCTCACTAATAGAAATATATGCTGTGCTACACCTATATGCCTCCCCATAGTCCAATTCCATGTGTGATTCAAATCAGGTGTGCCTAGTATTCCTCATGTAGATGATGTGGTGGAAATACTTTGATGGCTTTAGAGGCTTTTATCCAGCTGTTCTTGCACTTGTGCTGGTTCTCAGTGCAATTTTACTTGTGAATGCATCTGTAATACATTTTCTTTTTATACTTTTTACTATACAGTGCTGTGCTATAGTTTCTTCTATAGTTTCTTCTATAGTTGAATTTCCTTAAAACTAAGTCACCACTCCACAACATTTTAGTTACCTGTTTACCGGGACGTCTACTTTATTATGTATTTTGTTACTAAGAAAAAACTTGGCAAGGAGGGGGTATGACCAAACACAGCTCTCTAACCTGTTCATTCAAAAAAACTCCAAATACAGAAAATTGGTTCATGAACGGAGGACACAAACTGTGCCAGGAATCTCTCCTATCAGGTAGAATCTTTGGGATGGTTTTAAGGCTCTTCCAATATAACCAGGGGATATATGTAAAATGAAGAAAAATAGTGCAGTATGTCTTATGGAGCCAAGGTGAATAATAACAGGAAACACACTATATAGATATATATTGTAACAGCATGGGCAGTATAATCCCTGCCTGTGGGTGGGGCTTCTTCTGATGATATACTTAGGTCACAGGTTTTCAGAGTGGATATGTAGAGACGTAAATGATACAAGACAAAGTGTACACTGTGGTAATGGCTTTAAAGAAATGAAAAAGCACATTTGTGAGAGCAAATAAAGGTTGCTCAATCCACATCAGCATGGGTGGTATTTTCCCCACCAAGGAAACAGCTCCAGTGAGATAAAATCAGAATAATAAACAGGATAAAAGTCAGGATAAAAATGAAAATGGAGGTCCAAAAATAAGAATAATCCAAAGCTTTATTAAATAATAACAGCAAAAGTGGATAAAACACAACGCGTTTTGCCCAAAAAAATAGTGATAGGCATTCTAAAGACCTCCATATAAATAGTGTGGGAAGCTTTTAAATTTGGCACCTAAATGACATCATAGTCACATGGTTACACACACTAATTAAAAGAACAACATTAAGAAATAGAAAATACACATATATCAAATCTGTGTACATAGGAAAATATAATTAAAAGAATGAGTATAAAAAAACAAGAATTTTTTTTACCTTAAGATGATAAGAGAACTTTGATCATGTGATCTCAGGGGGTTTTGAGGTAATGAAAATAGAGATAAACTTAAACATTAGGCACTCATTATTATTATTATTCCTGCTCAAAAACGAGCGTACATGATCGCGACTAAAGCACGTTTTTATAACGATCATGAGATCCTGTCTATAACAGTGAAAAATGCGGGCATGTGATCGAGAACTGCTTATTACCAGCTGAATGAAGTAACACAAACTGGAGTATTAGGAAATATGAAAGCAATAACAGAGAATTTTTAGAAAAAAAGCAAATGATGTGTAAACAATGTGGTAGACAAGACCATAAAAGCTGTTAAAAACAAAAGCAGACACTAATCAATAGAACAATACAACAATGACACAACAATAGGCAAAACATCAACCACACATAGCAACTAAACAAGACCTAATTATTTACATTACATTACACCACTATTAAATAATAAGATTTTAAATAATAAATAATCTATTTAATATAGATATTAAATAATAATAATTTACTGTTTTAATGAAAGAATCTATATATAAAAATTAAAAAGGTCAAAATATGCCTTTAATCCATTAGGAGTCACAGATTTCAGATAAAAGACCCATTTCATTTTTTTCCAAAATATCAGTGATATTCCTTCCTCTCCAGAAACTTAAAAATGTAGAGTCTTTGTCATGGATTGAAAAGTGTTTTGACAATGTATGATCTAAAAAAACCTTTAGATATGTTTCGACAATGTCCCACTATTATAGTTTTAAGACATCTAGTGGTTATTCCTACATATTGGAAGCCACAGGGGCACTACAATAAATAGATACATTTTTTGTATTGCATGTGATGACATTTTTTATTTTATATACTCTTTATTAGTAACAGTTGATTTAAATGTTTTGCCAGTGGTTTTGCATGCATTTACATTTATGAAACCCAGTTTTGTTAAGAAACGTTTGTATAGGAGTATCTCGTTTTCTAGTATAATTTTTGGTGAGGAAAGTGTTAAGGTTTTTTCTAAAGTAAGAATTCATTAAAAATAGACATGTTAATAGTTGATATCTTTTTTGTAGTGTTTGTTTCTTCTTTATACTTAATGAGATTTTCTCTATTTAAATTTTCAATAGTCTTTATTGTAGTATCTATATGATTCTTATCATATTCTTTTTTAATTTGAGACAATTTGCTTGTTGGATATAGACAGTGGTATCTGTACAATTCTTCCTAAGTCTAGTTAATTGGCTTTTTGGTATCAAGCCAAGGGGATAGTGGCAGCTAGTATGATCGAGTTTTCAATATGTTTTCTTCAATATAGGTTTCTAAATCTAAAAATAAATAATTATGCATCAGTAGATCCATCCAGCAAAATTTTAAAAAAAGTCCAAAAAGAATGAAATTAAAACAATACAGTTTATTATTATGAGCAAGTGCTAAAATTAGCGCTGTATCTTCCCCAAAATCTTGACATGGTAAGAGTTAAGGTAAGAGCATTTCAAATACCAAAGGGGCGTCTAATTTTAAAAAAATGAATTGGAGTGGCCGGGCTCAAAGACAGGGCATAGACACAGACTGACCAAAATAGGGGGAGAAAAGCGCACTTCCCAAATGTGGCCTTTTAGCCCCAAACACCAGACAAACCCATGCATGGATAGTATCACTGTACTCAGGAGATGCTGCTGAACACACATTGGGGTGTTTGATAGTGACGTATACCTGTAGCTATAAATTTATACCTGAAGTACAATTTGTTTGAAAAAGAAATAAAAAAATTGATACCACAAACTAGGGCAAAGGCTGGTGGTAGAATCTTATGCACAGAAAGGGTTAAAATACTAGCATTTGAAATACCTTGGGGTGTCTAGTTTTCAAAAATATATGGTTTGATGGGGTAAATTGAATTAGCCGGCTTCAAAGATGGCCCTATTAGGACATGGGGGCAGTAGGACCAGATGTAAAAGTTCCAAGTTAAAAAATGTGCACTTCCTAAATGTGGCCTTTTAGCCCCCAAACAACCAGACAAACTCATACATGGGTGGTATCACTGTACTCAAGAGATGTTGCTGAACACATATTGTGGTGTTGTTTGACAGTGACATATACCAGGAGCTGTAAACTCTCACCTGAAGTACAATTTGTATACCACAATCGGTACCATTATGTACCACAAAGTTTGACAAAGGGTGGTAGTAGAATTAGTGAACAGAATAGGGTTAAAATACCAGCATTCAAGATATTGCAGTAAAAAGCTAAAAAAGGGTATTTCTAAACTCAAATAGTACAATCTATTTAGCAGGTTTTTCCATTAGCTTTTTTTAGATGAGTAAAAGATTTTTCAAATATAAGTGAGAAAATGTGTTTTTTTTTTTCAATTTTTCACCATATTTTATTTCATAGGAAATTAGATGATGTGATCGAAAATATTATCTGAAGAAAGCCATTCTTCTCCTGAAAAAAAGCAATATATAACTTGTGTGGGTACACAAAATGGGAGAGGAGAAAATTATGCGAGCACCACAAAAGTGTTAAAACAGCCTTGGTCACAAAGGTACAAAAAATAAAAAACAGCCTGGTCCTTTAAAAATGTAAAAAATATATTGTTCATGTGGAAACCATCCGATACCTCCAATATTAATCACTGTATGAACTAACAACATTATTTAATTCTGTTAATTATTACCAATATTTTATATGGGTTTTTTATGTGTATACTGGAATGTAATAAATTGTAAAGAATGTTTTACCGTACTTTGTTATCTTTATTTTCTTTCTTATTTTCTTTTTTATATTACCAATTATTGTGTTTCACCTTACATATTAAATTAATAATTAGCACCTATTTGGTATAATAGTTTAATCATACACCTAACTATATGCAAGTGTGCAGGTGTACCTACAAGAATTGATGCTGTTTCAAGGCAAAGGGTGATCAGACCAAATATGGATTTGATTTCGATTTTCTTCTGTTCACTCACTTTACATTTTGCTAAATGAAAAAATAAACTTATAACATGTCTATTTTTAATGAATTCGTACTTTAGAAAAAAATCTCCACCCACCTACAGTACAACCTCTGCAACGTTCATGCTTAACATTAGTAAGCTTTTATCTCTGCTGGCAAATAGAAATACAAACTCCAGGTGGACTAGAATGCTAGCCACATGTAGTTGTTACACTCCATATTTATAACTGGATCAAGTGCAGCATCAGAAGGGGGTCTAAATACATTAAATATGTTTTGTTATTCCCCTAATAATTTCTTTGAATACAAAATGTTACTTAAATGTATTGATTTCATAAATGTTAGGTGTAACATCCAATTAATTCCATATTAATTTGAAAATGAGTATATTTAATCCGCATTAAGCATATTTGTATGAATTACAGATTTGCAAATGTTTTTACAGATTTCTTTACAACCTACAGTAACAACACTTCTGCTGATATCACTAACAAACCTTATGCTGTGAATTAGCATGTTAAATGGCATGACTAGACCATAGAAGGTGTCCCTTTCACCCTGATGAACATGAGAGTATGTTTACATGTTTCTACTAGCTAAATTCTACATACCATCATTTTTTTCTGGTAAATCATAGCCACTCTTTATTGCCGATATCTTTATAAAATTGCTTTGGGACAATTTTGCTTGCATACTGTGTTAACCATACACTTTCTTGAGACATTTTGAGCTATTGATTATCAGTCCTTAAGAGACACCTGAATAATCCAAAATAGATATGTATGAAATTATATTTCAAGAACAGAAGTGAAAAAAAGAAAGTCAAGTATATTATTAAAGCGTTACATAATTACTATTCACAACAAAATTAAAATAAATGTAAAAATTTGAATAATTATTATAGACATTGTGAAGCCACATCATTATAACCTATGTTTGTAAGGTGGATATGGATACATGCTAAATTCTAAACCATGCACTTCACTATTTGTAGAAAGGTTTTCATGAATTTTCCAGAATTCTATAGTAAAATGAGAATGAGTCAGACAGAGCTATAAAAAGTAAGAGTCACCACATGTAATAAGCATGCAGCATATTTTCTTTTATGTATTCATATTGACTAGGCACACGGTAAATTCACTAGTAAAAACCCAACTGAACATAAAATAAATTTCTACTTTAGATATAAATGTGCTGAAATAGATGGCTAGAGAAACATTGGAGAGACAACTTATTGTGCAAAACAAACTGATAGTTCATCGGGCTCCTGGGAAAATTTAAAGGGGAACTATCTCCATCACATGCTTTCAGGATAACTACATTCATTTTTAAAGCTAACATGTGATTTTTGTTTGTCCATCAGCGTAATTGTTTTAATTAACCCATCAACAGTTCAGATGCCCAAAGTGGGACACCTCAATTGAGGGGGATTAGTTAGAGGCAGGGGCCTGGTTAAAGGATAGGCTAGAGGAAGGACATCAACCTGCCTTACATGTCCAGCAAATTCATGGTTATTATTATTATGCAGAGATATGACATATATCAGCCCTCTGCTTTATTATGCCGCGAGGTGGTCACATGGGAGCTGCAACGAAGGTTGGTGCTCTGAAAGCATCCATACTTTGAATTCACAGCCAGTCAGGTCAATCAGAGGAGATAAGCTGAGGTGGCATCCTATCACAGTACCACACTTGAATTCACTGATCTCTTTAGAACATCCCATTTTTTCACAAATGTTTGTAAATGCAGACTGCATGGCTAGATGCTTGATTTTATACACCTGTGGCAATGAGTCTGATTGAAACACCTGAATGCAATAATGAAGGGGTGGGTCCCAATACCTTTGGCCATATAGTCTGTGTATATACAGTATATTTATATTTGACATAGATCCAACAAATACACAATGGGGTGCTTGTACAGAAAGAAAAAGAAAAAAAAAAACCAATACAGTGCATATTATCCAATTCAAAATGTGGGGGGTGGGGGATATTGCACTCACAAAGGTGTTGCCGAGATGAGGCTCATCTTAAAATGAATTCTTTAGAAACAAGAGGAGACACGTCAACGGCACAGTATGGCTAACACAGTTGTATGAAAGAAATCCAAATTACTCACAATAGAGTTTGCACATAAATCCAATGTGAATGGCCATTGTATTCCCAATCATATAGTGAATACCTCATAAGGAAATTTTAAGTGAAAACATATTTAAATAGTTTGGATGTACTCTATATTCAAGTTAAAGAGTAGTGTGTGAAAAAGATAGGTGAATGTATCTACCGTAATCTGAAGAGATTGTATTATTGTTATTGTAAACCTTATGTTAAATGTGAAACATGCATAGCAATGCCTAGGTATTTTTTGGACGTCTCATATTTTCCAAGATTCTTACTTCAGTGCTCTTGTGGTCCTCCCTACATATTAGAAGCAATTGAGATATACCACATTTGTTTGAATTACGGTTTATAAGCTTGTGTATTTCTTAGGTTTTACCAGTTCTCGTACCTATAAATGAATTTTATTTTACAGTTCCCACAGGTATAGAATCCTTCCCACAATACCAATCCTTTGACATAAACGTCTGCTGGCATAGGCACAGATAATGTGTGATCTACATGGGAAGACACTTCCAACAATTCAACAAAGACTCATTTGTCATACAATAGAGATGGCATTAGAAAAAATAGGTGAAAAGACAGCAGAGTCTGATCAACATTTGCAAACCATAGGGGAAATGTTGGAACTATTGTTAGGACCACATCTTTACACCCTACAGTGTCCCTACACAAACAGCAAGCTCAAAATATGCGCTATTTGGCTAGTGGGAAATCCAACCTTCTATATGTGAAAGGGAGATAAGAGGGGAATTGCATTCTGAAAGCATCTGAAATGTTCCAAATCCCTAATTATAAATTCCTGAAGGACTATAGCATGGGTTAGATCCAATTACCTCTCTCTAAGCCTTGTGTGCTTAAATATTCATGTTAATGTTTAAACCCTGGGGGACAACAAGGAAAATTAAACAGAACACTCAGTTGTCATAGGCATTAAAGTGCATATCATAGCTGTAGTGTCCATTTAAATGAGACAGAAAAATAACAAAAAAATACAGGTACTAGCTGGCATGGAGGAAAATGCAAAATGGAATCCAACATGTATTACAAATACAAATACCATTTTGAGTATCAGGCTGTTTCTTTAATCCATTGAATGATGGAGGTTGGGACATATCTTTCTCTTTGGAAAGTTAAGACACTTTTTGTAGTTTTCATATAGTTAAATAAAAAGCTTACACATAAAACAGAGGTGACCTGGGGTACATGCTTCCATTCAGACTGGTTGATGCTCTCCCATATTTACAACTCAAACATTCTTTCCTCTCCCTACCAGACAGACTACTACTTCAGTGTGACCCGACAAGATTTTAAACTATGTACAGCCGAACTCTCAGGAGGATGTCCATGCTATACAGTACCTTGAACACGGCACATATTGATGTATTCTTACAATTGTAATACAAAACTCTCTCAGCCACTTACAGTGCAATAATGGCCAATGTTTAAGGTATAGTGGATGAGACCATTTAAATTTGTCTTACAAAAATAAAAGAATGATGTCAAATGAAAAATACAATTCCACTTGGTTCTACTAGACCAGCTATATGACCAGAGATCGAGTACACTTACCCAACCTTCTGTTATCCTTGCAGAGGTTTTGCTTATTTTACTAGGGCATAATTCCCTGTGAATCATGGTAGGAACTGCAGAATCTGCCGGTGCTTTATAAATAAATGTAATGTAAAAAAAATTAAAATAATCAATTCATGCGTTTAAATATTTTGTAATTAGATCTCCCAAGTCAAACTATTCCATATTGTGAAAAAGTAAAAGCCCAAAAACCAGAGTTTGCATTGTGTAACTTTTTCAAAGAAAGAAAATACAGCATGCATAGATAATAACCTAAGCACACTACTACAAATCAACCATATGGTGATCACAAAAGTTATTTGCGTAACAAAAAAAAATCTTAGCAAATTAATAGCAAGTAGCAAGAGCAACTGTAGCAAGAGTAGTATTTATCCATAAAAGTGGTGACAATACTTTAGTGTCTAACTACCGTCTGATATCATTACTTTCTGTATTGTCTAAAATCATGAAACAAATGTGTTCACATGTAAATGTATTATCAAATTATCTAACCCCAGATCAAGCTTTTATTCAAATCACTTGACTACAACTGCACTCTTAAAAGTATGCAAAGAGGTCCAAAGTGGCATGGAACAAGAAAAGCTAACTGGAGCTATGTTCCTTGATGTTACCAAGACCTTTGCCACTGTAGACCATGGCATCCTATTGCGAAAACTTAAAAACTCTGGTATTGGTGATCATCTGCTAACCTGCCTCTCTCAGTCAGGGTGTACCCCAAGGCTCAATACTCGACCCCCTGCTATTCACATTTTTCATTAATGATCTGCCCAATGTCTGCAAAGCCTCAGCTCTACACAAATATGCAGACAGCACCATAATCTATACAAGCAAACCAAATCTACCACAGGTTGCAATCCAATATCAGTTCACATAGGTAAAAAAGAGGATCACAAATAAACTTTTTCAAACACTGACATTTCTCAATGCTCTTTAGAACGGTACCTAAATTATATAAATTACAAACTATGCATCAATACAAAATCAAATAGCACACTCACTACAGTCAGTACATCAAGTAAGTGGTTAGATCCCATTGATCCCATCTATAATTTGGCCTCCACATTGTAAAACTCTCTTTATACCAAATTAGGTGCCCTGTACATGAACAAATCCTGCTTAAGCCCAACAGTAAGGAAACAGATAAGTAAGTACAAGAAATGGTCATACCAGTTATTAAATACGGGGATGTTGTGTTTGCATCCCACATTCATAACCATACTACATTGTTTATCTCATTCTACCGCTTTGTGTTACAACTTACGGTAATTACATGACCCACCATTGTGACATGTAAAAGAGTTAAACTGTCTACCTCTTGAATTCAGATGCACCCTTCACCTTTCTAGCCTTGTGTTTAAGAGCTTTTCCATGAAGCTCTCCCAGCTGTTCCCTCTCCTATAAGCCCAGACCCAGTACTTGTACTTCATCTACAATTTTACAATACAAAAACCTTCCGCACATCTTCTTCCAGTCTAAAATCCCTCAAGAGATCCCTGTCAACATACCTCAATACAGAATGCACATGTAATCACGGCTAATTGTACTTCACTTGTTTTCTTATCTGTTTGAGTCCCATGTTAAATTTGTATATTTCCATTTTAATATTATTTGGAATAATATTATATTGGAACCTTGTAAAAATTGCAATGTTGGTGAACCCAGGACATACTTGAGAACGACAGAAATCTCAATTAATCCTTCCCGATAAAATACTTCATAAATAAATAATAGTAACCAACAGAATATTCTTTGTGTATAATCCCCACTGTTATTTCCACAGCTCATGTTCCTTCATATAATGATACAAGAAATGATTCTGGAAAACTCATTTGACAAATCGTCTATTGTAACCATAAATGTTGTGTCTGACATGGAAATATCACAAACAACAATTCCTCACCTTTTTGTCATGGTTTAATGAATGTATCTGTTTTCAGATTCCATGTGTTCAGTGTTCTATTTGTAATGAGACGCCAAGTTTACTAAAACATTTCATGTCATTATTATTTTGCAGCGTTTGCTGGGGAAAAAATACGCCTTGTGTTGCTTAAGTGCATTAGCATTCATTCGTGCTAGAATTCTAATAGAAATGCTTCCTGTTACAAGTTTGTGGTTGTCAAGCACACTACATTTATTGTCAAAGTCAGCATCAGGGAGATAAGGACATTTTCTTAAAGCCTGTGATAAAAAATGATCTGACTTATTTCAGATAAGCTTACAGTTTGCAATATGGGCCAAGCAAGTTGTTTTTGTCGCGTTACAAAATGGTATAATTATATTAGTAGATTGTATTTATTTATTTGTGCAATCCCTAGCATAGGGATCCAATGCATCCACTACCAGAAATCCCAGCACACTGCAAAAAACATGAAGCTTTTCCATGCATATGTCACAACGTAAATAGAGCTGGACAGATACCAGAGATTGGGGAATATCGCAGGTCTATTTGTGAGAGAGTTTATTGTTTTTTTCCACTCTGTAACAGGAATGCCAGTTATATAGATTAAACCTATTTACTAGGTTGAATAGGGTAAAATGGATTTCAACAAAACATCAATTTTCATACTACTCCATTAACTGCAGTGTGAAACCAACTTACTCTCGAACCCACAACACCCTCAACACAAAATATTCCCCTCTCAGAAGCATCTTAAATTTTAACACGCTCTTCCCATTAAGGAAGAAAAAAATCTTTATCAGTATGTCAAACTAATCCTGACATACTGATAAAGACAGTCTTGCCTACCACTGACATAAACTCCCCCTACATTAACATCATTCACTACCACGCAGTCCTCACCTCCTGCTTCTCACCCCTTATCCACCTAGAATGCAAGTTCCTGCGGGAACAAGGCCCTCCATTCCTCTTGTATCTGTATGCCAATTGCTTGTCATTTTGTACTTTTTGTCATTTTGTCATTATCTGTAAAATTTTTACCTTGTACAGCGCTGCGGAATCTGTCGGCGCTTTATAAATAAAGTATAATAATAATAATTCCTGCAAGTGCAATCAAGGCACGTTTCCTCTGCACAAAAGAACCAACCACTCTAGACATTTGATTTGTCCCTGGCACTTCAAGGCCCCCGGCTTCTTAATGACGTAAGTGCGGCCGATGGCTGGATATGACAGGCTAAACATTACATTTTTAGGCTTATGTAGCGTGCAGCTGGGCATATTCAGAGGGTGAGCAGGAGAGAGAGCTGGCACCTTCAGCCCTGTGGTGCAGGTAAAGCCAATTGGCCCCATCAGCCCCTTCCCCACACAGGTAACTCACATGCATATATGCATTTATATTAACACACTTATACACTCACATCAGCGCTCAGTTTAACACACACTAACATACTCATGCTCCTAGTCACACATACACATTTTTCCTAACAAAGGCTTACATTCCCTCTCACACATACATTTACACATGCGCATTCATGCTAATACACATACACTCATTCTAACATACATGCAAGAAAACTTAAGCATTCTCTCCATCACCCTCTCTCTTACTCCCTTCATCCCCACCCCCAAACACTGTGCGAGCAGCCTCATTTTTCCTGCAGCATTACATGCCCCTACTTTGTTCCCGCCTCCACAAGTAGTCCACTCCTGGTCAAACTGGCCTTATGTGAAGAAATTTGGACTCGCCCAGGGGCTAAAGAAAATGGAATAAAACTTGTTTGTATGCATAATAGAAATGCCTATTAGTATTAAAAGCCTTAAAATTTGATGGCATGTGGTTGTGCTAATAAATTGTTTTAGCTTATCGTTCTGTGTCTTCTAAATTAGACTGCCTGTTGCATGCGTTATCTTATCACTTCATTGCAAAGTCCTCATTGCAAGATAATTTAGTCAGGAATTTACATTACACTTGTTATATGTTATCGCAATGTCCCTCTCCGCAGTACAAACAGAATAACGCTGTAATGATTCAAGAAGCAATAACACAAAAATGCTCACATTAATAATGGACAGACAGACAGACAGACAGGCATCATGGTGTTCATTAAAGAGCAAATAAGCTCTGCAAATAATTGCACATTGATACGTACACGTACAGACATACATATATTTAATAGACATGAGATCTATAAGAAATAGATAGATAGATAGATAGATAGATAGATAGATAGATAGATAGACGCCATGGTGTCCATAAAAGAGCAAATAAGCTCATAATTGCACATTAATATGTACATGTACAGACCTTGTGTGAGTGTGCATGTATGTTTTCATCTGTTATAGATAGATAGATGGATAGATGATAGATAGATAGATAGATAGATAGATAGACGCCATGGTGTCCATAAAAGAGCAAATAAGCTCATAATTGCACATTAATATGTACATGTACAGACCTTGTGTGAGTGTGCATGTATGTTTTCATCTGTGATAGATAGATGGATAGATGATAGATAGATAGATAGACAGATAGATAGATAGATAGATAGATAGATAGATAGATAGAGGTGTGCATTATAAAATTGTACATACAGCCATACACTTTTATAATTTTCATTTTTACCTTATGTATAGACACATATACCAATTTGGTAAAAATTTACCTCTTACAGGATGTCTTATTTTTTTACAGCATGACTTTTAGTTTTGACATTTTACATGGAGCTTAAATCTATATTTTACTGTGAGTACTTTTGCGTGATGTGTTATACTTCCCATTAAATGAAGAACAAAACGGCAATCAATGGTTCAGCACATTACATTTGTTATCACAAAACAATCTAGCTTTGTTAATAAAATAATAATTCTAAAAAAAATGCGTTTTGAGAAAGCACACAGATATATTTGTGTAATTCGAAGACCAATGATGTATTTTTTCGTGTGTTTACTGCCATCTAGTGGCTAAGCAATGTAACTTCCAACAATGACCTATATATACGTTTCTGTATAGGAATCTCATTCTAAAGCATGAACCGTATCTGTCTACGTCCGCAGGTGCATGCTTTTTAGATCCGTAATAATAAATGAAATCCTCTGTGGAATATTACCTAGTCTTTGTTTTAAGACCATTCACAATTTAAGCAATGTGTTTTATTTTCTAGGCTAATGAGATATTACTTGCTAAGAAATGTATTTAAAGAGGCTGCATTTTTTTTTTGTTGCAATGGTTTTTTGTCACCATGCCATTATTTTGTTTAACTCGGCTAACCAGCACTCTAGCTGCTTTGCCATAATAGAAATGTCTGATGATGCAGCTGAGACACACTCATGACTCTTATACTCCAATACTAGTGACACTGCAGCTGAAGGTGGAAAAGCCATTATCTTGAAGATGATGTGACTACCTGGAGACCTCAACAGACTGGATGATATTTTTTTTTTATCCAGCTCCAGAAAACGGATTGAGCAGCAGTGTGATGGTTTTATTGCTCCTAAAGTCCAGCTTTTTTTTTTCCCCACTAATCCTTGAGAAATAAGACCGGAGATATAGAAGAAAGAGGAAAATTGGAACAAAACGACCAACTTGTCTCAGACCTTTAACGGTGAGGTTCCATGGACAACAAGTGGCATTATATCCTGAAGATCACCTGGTACAGCAATTAAAGGAGAAATGATCTCTCACTCATCAGGTAATCCATTTTATATTTGTAAAAGAAATAGATATTAAATATTAATATTCAAATTATATAAAAAGATTGTCTACTTGTAGAATGTATGCATCAGATTTGTTTTCCTTAATTTGATTCCTTGTAATAAAAGCAAATGTGACATTTTAGTCAATGTATGTAATTTCTGTAAGGTGTATTTAAAGCTTCTAGTGCTGTGTTGTAGCACATGCCCAAATGGCACAAACAGAATTATGAGTTTCCCTGCCATTCACATTGGGTTTTAACACCTCTTTTGGTGGGATTAAAACAGCTCTGTGCACAGAACGGTGCATTATTTTTCAACTCTTACCATTTAAGACACAGAAAGCAGTAGAAGGTACACAGGATAACTACATCATTGCATAGCAGCAGTTAGGGAAAAGCTATGAGCACAAATGGCATAGTAGTGCCATGCTTTATTACTATCTTGTTCTAGTAAAGGTGGAATCCCAATTTAAGCCACCTTATTGCCAACTACAAGCTTTTTTTAAAGGGCAAACTGTTTTAATATAATTAAAGGCAATTCCAGAAAAGGAGAATTGAGTACACATAAGTATCCACATGCATAAAATGCAACAACATTGTACATGTGTATAAAAATTAGGCATAGTGGGGTTTGTATGTAAAAATATAAGATTGAAAAGAGAAATATGACTGATCCTAACTCAACGAATGACACCCATACTGAATACAACCAATTAAGTATAATCTCCCTCTTTAATTGGACAAAGCATATTATTTAGTTAACAAGGTCCCAGCGATTTCATCTGTACAATTCAGCTCTTTTTTTGTCTTTTGGTGGTTTGAACCCTACCTTGTAGGGGAGACAATGGATATATGTGATAAGATTATTAATATATGGTTATAGGGTATATATTTTTATTATACTTAAAATTCTAAATGTCTGAATCCTTATGTATATTTGTGCTTTTTTCGCTTTCTGTATAATGAACATCATTGTATAGGAATTAATTTATCAAATCAATTTGTACCTAAGCTGAAGGAATACAAAGGCATATCCCTCTTGTTTCCAGAAGTAATTAAGGATAAAGCTCTAAAACTTAACTGTATTTGCGAACCTTTGGTCCCATTGACTTTGTTCTGTTAATTTATAATGAAAGCTAATATCTAAGCGGTAGGTATGTGTCCTTCACCAAATGTAATGTTTCTATAAAATTGAGTAAATCTTGAATAGCATGTAAATAACCGCATAGTATAATGGTGGTATCTAGGCATAAGTGTAAGCATTTGTATAACTTTGAATGCCATATACTTGGAATCCACATAAGCCAAGAAGGTGCCTTATAAAAAAAATTCTTTCACACAGGCAATGGTAATTATTTATAATAGAACATATGACAAAGGACAGTGTATGCCATTGCTGTCCTGGAGATTTTTCAATGAAGTGCTTAGCAACACTGCTTGAATTGTTGACCTGAAGAATGACTGAGAACAAATGGCAAGGAGCTAATATTGCGGTTAACCAATACAGGATTTAAGATCACCTCTAAAAAGACAGCAAGTCTATTTTCTGTAGTTGATGTTAGTATAGAGTGATCACCTTTAGTGACATCTGTGATTTGGCTTTACAATGTTCTTGTCTACTTTTTCAGACCCTGCAGTTAATATATTTCACTTGGGTTTAGTTTTGTTAAAAGAGATTTGAACGGAATTGTGTCAGAAATATGATCAGTTAGATATTTGTTTACGTTTGCCAGTTCTTTTATTTATTTTGCAGATTTCCAAAGTTTCATTGGATTTGTGAAAAACATGAAATGTGCAGTCCCATCGCACAAAAGCAGTATAATTATGATAAAAGCTTCAATAGTTTTTTTCCCCAAAATGCCTAGTGTACAGAATGTACTAAAATTGCCTTTTCACAAACCTTTTGGCAAAATTAAATGAACTTGCTATGCTTGAACTTTTGGCACATAACAGGCCTTGGCTAGAGAACATAAAAAGCTTCCTTTTCATACTGCATACTGACCATAATTGCAGTATATATTACGGTATATATGGATTGCTAGACATACTCATTTTTAATGCAACAGCGTGAATGTCTAGGTGAGAAATATAATATTTAAAAGGTAGAAGTGTTAGTGGATACATGATAGGGAAACAGATGCAAAGGATGAATGGACATAGGGTCTGTACAAACAGAGACAACTGGAAAAGGCCAAAAGACCCAAACTGAAATGAGGAAAGAAAGTTCAATGTTAAAATGTTAAAAACAGGGAAGCTAAAACAGGGAAGAAAAACTCAGCATTGGCTTTGGTTTGGATAACAGATGTTCAGACCACACGTATTTCAAATTTAAATTAATTTCTATGTGAATATAACAAAAGCATTGTGTAATGCACAAAATATATTGGGTATGGGTCCATTTCAGTGGGCTTTGTTGAAAAACCGTGCTTCTAAAAAATGCTCTTAAAAGGCATTTAGTAATCTCTAGACCACAGCTGCTGAAAGTCCTGTTATGTCTATAGAAGTGCATAGGGAACAAATTCTCAGACCAATGCAATGAATTTCGCTACGTATTAGAGACTCTGAAATGATACACTATTACACAAACTTTTCTATGTCTACAATCATGGAGGCAGGCCCAAATTACATACACAAAGTGTAAACATCACGGGGAAATGTGTACACACTCTCCCACGCATTAAAAACTGCTTGATCAAAACAATATATGAATCGTCACCCAAGTGTAGGAATTTACAAACACACATTTTTGCCTGTATTTACTGAAGGAGCTTGTGAGTTTGCAAAAACATGTTCGTAATGGCAATTTACTGGTATATAGCAATATACTCCCCCAGGTTTATAGGTTTATTTAATTACCCCATGCCATACTGCACACGAGTGGGGGCATTGAGGGGTTTTGTCAATCAGCCTGCTTTGGTAAACCCCAGGGTTTTTTTTAGCTATTGTGTAGCGGAGGGTTTTTGCAAGATTCAGACAAGGACATGAAAGTCCTGATTGACTTTGCATGCCCTTGCATGCCATCTCCTGGAACTCACAACATTTAAAGTTACATGCCCTTGCTTTACATATTTGTACATACATCTGAGAGCTGTTCACGTACAAGAACCCTTATCTCAACTGACTACTTTTTAGTGAGTAAAGCTTAATGATGCATTGACACGCAATTAACTCATTTGTTTCTGTCAGCACTTACCTCTATGGTATATGATTCAATTGACATAGTATTTGGTGGTTCCAGGATTTATGATTTCCCTTTATGTGGGTTTTATTTTGCACATAGTCACATAATGGGTTTATCTAATGTGTTAGCTGCTATTAGCATCACATAAAGTTGATGATGCCACTTTGGCTTTACTGTAGCGGGTTTTGTCCATGCCACAGGTGTCTACAGCCTCAGACACTCCTTTCACTGAGATGGTACTCTGACTGAGATGTAATTCAACTTTCTTCTGTGCATCTCCCATCAATTCTGACCACCTTTCTTAATTGGTTTCCTTTTCATTTTACTAGAGCCATTAAATTAAAACCATACATAGCATTCTACCATACCCATCTCTTGCAGCTGCAACCTTTCAGAGGCATAATACCACACAAATATCAGAAAAGAGGAAGGGAGCTTAATATGTATAGTCTGAAGGAAAGAAGAGAAATGGGAGATGTGATAGAAACATTTAAATGTTTAAAAGGATTTAACAAAGAACGGGAGTGACGTTTCTTTCAAAAATGTTAGAAGAAGAGGTCATAATTTAAAAAAAGAAGGTCAGAGGTTTAGATGTAATGTGAGGAGGCTCTGCTTTACCAAGAGGGTGGTAGATATATGGAACAGCCTCCCATCAGAAGTTGCAGAGGCCAATACGATGACAGAAATTTAAACATGCATGGGATAAGCATAAAGCTATCCTCAAGGCCATCCTTATGATCCGGAAAATAGGGCATACTAGATGTGCAGAATGGTTCATATCCGCCGTCAAATTATATGTTTCCATGTTTTCCTTTTCTTCTTGAAGAGGAATTTGTTCCTTTTAGTCAGTCATCATCAGCATTATCCTTCACATCTTTCTTTTTATCCTCAACATGGCATTCAACCCCTCCACAGGGTTCTTGATTGCTTGGTACAGATGCCTTCTCCTCTCTTTCTTTCTCTCTCTTGCTATCTCTGTTCTTCATTCCTAGGCATGTAATATATATCAGAAAGGTCCAAACACGGACAAGATAATGACTATTCATGTTTGTATACTATTTTTGGATCCATTTAGTAGTCAGATTTGAGTTTGTTTGTCTAAAATGTGCATTTGCTGTTTAAAGGGCATGCATCAATATCAGTTAGCTGTTTATTTTGGAGCTTATTTGACATTTTCTATTTTGTATCACCACAGAGCTGATTTTAAACTGTACATGAGCAATAAAAGTGTTTACATGGATTGGATAATTACAGCTAAGGTTTTTTAAGCCTTAAAATCCATTTAATTGGGATTAGCAGTCGGTTTTATTTTTGATCCCAGTTTTTTCAGGCCCCATATGGCAATATAATGTAATTAATTTGAATCATGTGACTCTAGCAAATATATTTATGTTCAGTGGGTGTTTGGGGTTAATGTGGCAGTGATAAAGCTCTGTAAAGTGCAAAATAAGTCTCGTACCCCCCCCCATTTTGTGGTCTCTCTTTCTTTTCCTCTAGTGGATTACTGCTTTGCGCAAATTGTTCTAATCCAAGGAATGGAATAAAAAAAAATATCTATTTTTGCAACATCAGTTTTCTCTGTGTGGTTTCTTCAGGAAGAAGATGAACCTACCTCCTCATGTATGTTGATACTCGGTTGGGATGCCGGGGGTCATTTCTGATCCAGATGCAGAGTGAGATGATTTTGCAGCTTGAATGTAATTTTTTTTTCTGCCCCATAAGAAAATGCTTAGGCTTCATTCCAGTTATGAGTCTGGGTAGGCTAAACCATATTATATATGTGTGTGTGTATATTATATATATATATATATATATATATATATATATATAGTAGGGTGATCAGTCCCTCAAATAAGTGAAAAATCAAATATTGTTTGGCCCAGCCATTTTAAGCCCAGAATTTACTATGTCCAAAAATGATTACTTGTGTAGGCAAATTGCACAGCTGGTGGTGCTTTTACACACACACACACACACACACACACACACATTTAATATATATACACACATACAAATATATATATATATATTTAATTTTGAGTCTTTTCTATATGAGAATCATATATGGTGGGGGACACAGAAACATAGATTTTTGATAGCAGGTAAGAACCATTCAGCCCATCTAGTCTGCTTCCTTGCATAAAGGATAGCAAATCATAAACCATGGCATGACGTTGAGCTTGGTGTGGAAGAGAGTGTCTGCTTAGCAGCAGTGTGAGAGACAGGTGTAATACCAATAAGGCAAGGTGAGTAGCGCATTTATAAAATTACATGAATAATTGTTTTTAACTGTTAGGCGTGCTGCAGAATTGGCACCGTTTTTGGCATTAACTCTTTCACTACCAGTGAGGTAGCAGCTACTCCTAAGTAATCACTTACTAGCTTAAGACATTCCTGCATTCCATCAGACTTCCAGAAAGTGAAGCGTGGTTCATCGCTCCAGAGAAGTTTACAATTCTACAGAATCCAGTGGCGGTGTGCTTTACACCACTCCAGCCGACGCTTGGTTTTCTGAGATCTTTAGCTTATTTGCAGCTTCTTGACCATTTAAATGCATTTCACAAAGCTCCAGAAGCACAGTCCTTATGCTGATGCTTCTAGAGGCAGTGTGGAACTCTGTAGTGAGTGTTGCTACAGAGGACACGTGATTTTTACAAGCTATGCACTTCAGCACTTGGCATCCCTGCATTATGAATGTGCACGGTCTACCGCTTTGTGGGTGAGCTATAGACATTTCGACTTTGCAATAACAGCACTTACAGTGGACCGAGGTAGAACTAGCAGGGCAGATTTTTTTACAAACTGACAAAAGGGGGTTCTTCAGTACAACGCATTCTATTTGTCTATGGAGATGGCATGTCTATCTGCTTGCTATTATACATCTGTAAGCAATTGGTGTGGATGAAACACAATAATTAGGAAAAATAATAATCCACATACCTTTAGTCATAAAGTGTAAATGCAAACTGCTTTGCAAAATGTTTTCAGCTTACTAAGCTAGGTTTCTCCTTTATTTAACCCTTTCAGTCCCCTTAGGTTGTACCTGTACGTTCATAAAGCATGTGACAAGAAGTACACAAGCGCGTACCAGTATGTCCTGACTTTGTTGCATATACAGGGACATCTTCCTGCTGCTACACATGATCTTAGGCTGTCTTCTGTAAGCTTTGACTTTCCCCTGATAGCAAAAGCCAGCAATGCTAGCTTCCTGCCGACTGTTTTGTGTGTAATCCGGCATTCCCTTCCAGTCACTACTGACACCCGCCGGAAATTCACTTGAGAGGTGAGCCTCAGCAGGGTCATCCTACTAAACCCTGTTGGGCTTTCCCATTGCCCCTCCTGCTGAAAAAATAAAGAGAAAAAATAAATATATGAATAAAATATAAACAAAACAATATGTAAAGCATGGCTGTGTCCCTCTTGAACATAACAAATATGTATTTGGGGTATGACTGCAATCAGATGTTGCCAAACATAAATTGGGTCATTATCCAGCTGTGACACTTACAGAATAGAAGAAAAGATTGCAAAAAAATTGATTTACTAGCCGATGTCTCCTAGCTGTTGAATGCAGTTAATGATCTATTCAGCCACAGTTACTCACAGTTACAACAAGGACAGTCATTGAATTAAACAGTGGCAGATAATCAAGTGGGCATAGTAGGTGCATGCCTATGTCCCCCGTGCTCTGGGAGACCCCAGTGCTTAATTGGATTATTAGATTTTATTGCTGTGTGCAAGAAGGCATGGCGTAGTAAGTAGATATGTATGCGTTTGCGTGTGCACATGTCTAGCATTAATATAGAGGTTGTGGGGATGTGCATTGAATGGTCATTCAAATATACTGAGGCAGTTATGAGGTAGAGGTCACCTGGGAACTCTCTGGGTTTCACCAGGGCCGGCCTTAGGGGTGTGTGACCTGTGCGGCCGCACACTGCGGTCTGCCATGAGTGTGTAACTTGAGTGGCACTAAACAAGTGCCTTAATCCAGCATTCATCATTCATCCGTATCCCAGCAAGTTCACGCTAACAAGCTTGATAAGCTGCTTTATAGATTTTTCTTTATAGTATGTTTACTGTATGGTCACTATTTATTATTTAACATGAATGTATTTTTCTCTAATTTCTACTAAATGTACTCTATGCTTTGGTGCAACAATAGTTCACTTCATCGGCATGCTGAATGTCTGTCAGTGTATATAAAGAGGGTTCCAATTTTATTTCTTGTAGACAGAAACACACCAAAAGTATGACAGAACATTTCAAATGGCTAAAGAGGGACAATCTTATTTGGTTATGGTTACATGCTCCCCATTTAAATTATTTTACATTTAAAGTGCCCACATTGGGACATCTTTTTTGGTGGTTGTGCCCAGAGGCAGGAGAGAGGGACCGGAGCTGGAAAGGTATGGGATCATTAGTAGTTGAAAAAAATGCAAGTCTGGAGGTGGGGCATTACTGCCTGTCCACCATACCCAAAGAACCACTTTGTAACACTGCAGAGCATCACAAGAAGGCCACTTGGAAGTTTTACAGCTTACAGCAACTTGGGCCAGGTAAGGATCTCCTCATCAGATCCACGATCCTCGTGGCCCACAAAAGCAAGACAATGGAGCTCCTTGACAGGGCAGTGCCCCCAAAGTTCAGATTTTCCCATGGAATACAGGATACTGAAGATGTATGCGGTCAGATGGTTCCTGAGAGAGACTGTCCCTCCAAAAAATGGCCACTTAAGTAACATTACATGAAATGAGATTGTTTAAATACAAAATTGGCAGTTAATAGTAGAGAAAGAAGATGTGGAGAATGAGTGGAGGAGGACAGGAGAAGGCAGGTAGAGAAGTGGGGAGAAGGAACGTGAAAGGGAAATAGTAAATGAAAGATTGGCTATTTTACGGACTAAAAATACAATTTCCTCACTATCCAGTCAAAGATGCGAGACCTAACTGCATAGCTTAGATAAAACTGTATTAGAAACATTTGAATTTCAAACTGTCTGAATGGCTTGCTAGTAGTGAATAATACATTAAATTAACGGAGATGGCAGAAGCCACAGTGCAGTGTATACTCATTTGTGGAGGCAGTGAATCAAATGAACTAGGCTCTCCATATTATCTAGCATTATCTTCTACAACACAAACATGTCATCACCTGTCAGCACAGAAATGCATGATATGGATAAAATAGAGGATGTTTCTCACTCCAGCACAGTGAAACATCATAGCACATTAAATATTGCATCTTACTGAATCATGTTTACAATTCCACATATATCTCATAACATTAATAACTGCAAGAGAGCTATCTAAATATGAAACTAACATGGCTATGATATAATTAAGTGGATCGCTTATTGACAATTACTGCTGCAATAATTTATTTGTAGAAAGAAAAGTAAGTGCTTAATCCTAACAATCTTAAATTCACAGACTGAAGACATTGAAGTAAATGCAATTTAAATACAATTTACTTCAAATCCCAGCTGTGGTCTGTGATTAAATAAAACGATATAACACGGGCATCTTTTTATTATAAAATCATACTAGAAAATATTGCATGGAGCATGAATCAGGCCAGATCAGCACATGTGTATTGTAAACTTGCTTTAACCGACCTCCACACTGTCAGAATACACAGTGACTACAAAAAATGTTATGTATATCAGAATCCAATGTTTTGAGACAAAACATTGGATTCTGATATACATAACATTGTATACTTTGCAATACGTTAACCAAATAAACATTAGCACATAATCAATCGTATTCTCTTTTCTGAAGGTTAAATCATATAAAAACAACACAGAAATGTTTCTATAGCAACAACCTATCAATGCCTGCTTTGTGTCACATGACAAATGTTTCCAGCAGGAAATATGCAGGAGACAACATTTTGCTTAATTAAAGAAAAAAAAAATGCAGCACTGCTTTGGACATTTAACAGTTTCTAATTCTGCATTTGGTTACAACGGTGTTTAGAACAGCACATTTAACAGTGCCTTAAGCAACTTCACCCAAAGCTTTGTCAGTTTCTCCCCAAACGAGCATCTGGAGGGTATTTGATATCTTACCTGTTCTACAGTAAGCAATATGCAAGTATATGTGTTTTTGTTACTATTTAAAGCTGCTATTGTATGCAAGTAACAAACTGATTTCAGTAATTGAAAACCCAGTAATCAATTCACTAAAGCTTTAGTTTCCGGTACTGAGCTAGGTAGCTAAACCATTGTATATTTGGAGTGTATTTGGCCAAGTGCTCAGTTTCCTGTTGACAAACCTTTCTTATGCAGCTTAAGACCCTACTATTAAATTGTCACAGTGTGGTCTGTAAATGTTTTCTTTCTTTGAAAAGCTAACCCCCCCCCTGCATCTATTTTTCTGCATCACTCACTGTTCTTTCAAATTCCTAATAACCAGAGAGGAGACTTAGCTCAGCTTGGAGACAGTTGTCAGTACATATCTCAAGCTCCAATATTAAGCTTTCGGTGAACATGTCATTGAAAGAAATGAGTGGAAGGAGAAATGGAAGACAAAAGAGAAAAAAAAGACAAAAGAGAAATGGAAGACAAAAGAGAAAAATGAGAGAGGACATAGAAAAGGGAAGTGAGAGAGAAGGGAGAAGTGAGCGAAGTAAAGGACAATTAAATAAAAAAGACATGAGAAATAAAAATAGAGATGTGAGATGTGGGATAAAATATGAAATTAACCATTTTCAAGTTCATTCAAGTACATTACTGAAAACAAAGCCCCTTACAGCACAGAATTGACTTACATAGTAGATGGTAACCAAGCAAATAAACTTGTAGCTCTCTTTAAAAAATAGAACTAAAAATGTGCAAAATAATTTGCTAAACAGTCTGCAAATTATTCTTTAGGGTTAAACAATTATAACAGTCCCATCATGGCTTCTTTCTCTTCTGATATTAGTATTAAAGCCTCCAAATGTAGTTGGGAAAGGGAAATTTGAAGTCTGTTTAAGATGTATTTAAGTTTTGAAAAGTTATTGAAAAACCTCCTAGACCCAAAACTGCTTCCTTGCCCCTGCTTTTAGGCATCATCCGAGGTAGGCAAGTTGCATGGCAGACACCAGGGATGAAGTCAATAATAGAGGCAAGGAAGGGATCATCAACTTTTAAATATTTGGTTTATTCCCAAAAAAGACCTGATTGATTGAACTGATTGACTGGGTGCTCTACATTACCTTACTGAAATCCCAAATGGATGCTGGTCTGCTTTTGTTATCCAGCTAGGGGGACACCGCTTTAGCTTACACGACAGTTGTACCCAGGGGCTGGCTAGTTTGAGTCTGGCGAAAAAGCACAAGCACAAGCAAATAGCCCAGAAGCAGCCCTATCATGGGTCAAGATGGGTCCATTGTAAATCAGTTGTAAATTGATCAGAAGCAATTGTAACCATCTGTAGCAATGTTTAGGAGTGGCAAACAAAGTAACCAAAAAAGTAATGAAGTAAATGAAATAGCAAAACATATAAAATAAAATTCATCTTGAGCAATATTTTAAACAAAGTAACAAAATCATCAAGCACATGATTATGAAAATAAATGAGATATATATATATATATATATATATATATTATATATATATTCGCACTATAATTCATAATTTAAAAAGCACAGCACATCATATTGGGAATTTAGACCAGAAGGCCAAATTAAAAATCCAATAAACCTCCCATTGATTAAGACATATTAATATATCACCACCTTTGGTGGAACCAAAAACATTTTCTATTCCCATAAGCAAAGTACTTTCTGTTCAATACTTATTAGGTGCTCCTTATTCTTTAGTTTACACTCTGTGCAACCCACGTAATGATAAAGCCTGCAACCGTAGGGCAGGGTGACATGAGGTTGTGGGGGCAAACAAAGGTCAGTGGTTAGTATTGCAGGTATAGGCAGTGGGGTCAGGGAAAGGTCAGTTCTTCTGATAAAAAAAAAAAATGTGAAGCTTATATAAATTTTTGTGTTTTGCGCATGCGCTAGCGCTTTGCCGCGTTTTTTGAATACCTCGCACTGCCGCGTGCATACCTCGCGGGCGCCTCGCGCTGCGCTATGGGCGGGAAAAACACCTATAAATAGAGTCGCTTTGAGGGGCTGTTTCACTTACCTGGCGAACCGCTGAGCCGATACTGCACTGACCTTTGAGTCTGGTGAGCAGTGGCGAGGCTGGTAAGCTGAAGACGGCATGGAGGCGTTAATGAAAATGCGCCCTCCACCCACCCTTTATTATATTGTTCTGTATTTATTTATTGTCGTGGCTTTTATCGGGGTGTAGTTATCCTATAATTTAGGGTGAACTGTAAGTTTAAGTTATGCCGGCTGGCTTTTATGGCGGTTTGGCAAGGTTATGTGATTTTAGTCGGAGGCTCTGGGCTTGTGCCAAGGGCTTGTTACATTTTGATATAATGGTTGCAAGGTTATTTAGTTCTATTTGAAGTTTGTATATTTGATAAACCAAATA
The DNA here is from genome assembly GCA_009364415.1 of Spea multiplicata. Lineage (NCBI taxonomy): Eukaryota > Metazoa > Chordata > Amphibia > Anura > Pelobatidae > Spea > Spea multiplicata. The sequence continues at coordinate 95,581 of VKOC01014821.1, forward strand.
AAAGTCACGGCCTGTTTCATCCAAGTTTTGGTGTTTGTGTGTTTATTTATCTATGTGTGTTTTATTTGGATGTTTTTTATTGTCCCTTACAACCTCATGAATCCCACATTTACCATGGGTAATTTAGTAACATAACGTGTGGTGCAACTTATATACTGATTGATGTTTAAAATAAATTTGGTACGGATGTAGATTATTTTGTTATGTTTACAAAAGGACAACATTTACATATATTATACCCACTTGAGAACATACCTACAATATGAAGCCAGGTGGGAATTATGTTAGGTTTACTTGTCAAACAAAGTAGAGGACAGTATATTGCCCAATGTTTTTGTCTTCTTTGGTACAAATTTAACACCCAAACTGATAATCCTGTTATATATCATCTGATTTCAACACTCTGTACTATAATGTAGAAAAAACAATACCATCTGTCACCATAGGATTTGGTATAGGGAGTTAGTGATCAATCAATAATTAATTCCTAGATTTCTCTTTAGCCAAGGTATATGCCCTCATGGTGTCTTGATCCTTGTAACCTCTTGATTTTAATCTCATTATGTGGTCCTGTGCTTGTATATCAAAGGTCATTTGGTCACTACAGTTCCTCCTTAAACAAATAAATTACCCTACAGGAATACCTCTGATTACACTACATGGCTGGCATGTATATGCATGTAGCACTGTAGTTATCAATACAAGGTCCAAAAAAGAGATTGTATTAGGATGTGAATTGTAAGTGAACACAAGATTCATATTATTATGATTAACATAATAAACAAAAGTCTTTGTAAGGGACTCATTACCTGCCCAATTAAAAAGGAGATCACCAGCATATCACCCAAAATACATAATATATTCAGAAAAAGGATCCTTCAGATTTCAAATAAAGTGTTACTCCCAACAATTAATGTAAAGGGTGGCAAGTGTGGGTGCAAAACACGCACTCATAGCCATCCTCCGGAAGTTGAAGAAGTATGTCACCATCAAAACCCAAAAAAATTGTGTAATTAAAAAACTAGTATACTGTAACAAAAATCTACAGTTTCCTCAGTATAATTAGTACATTTCCTTAGGCACCATTCTTTAAAAATTGTTCATGGGGTATAATTGAATAAAGTGAGGTAGCGTGTAAAGATAATCATCTTTTTTTCATTTGTTGAAGCACCTGATTGGTGTCCCGAATGTAGCCTTTGTGTGCTATAACAATGCGTTGAAGATAGTCCACCAGCTCTTCCTCCCAACCAAAGGAATTAAAAAAGTCAACAGATACCCAGTAATCAGCTCTGATACCAACATCTTCCAAACCAAACCTGGAGAGTCCCCAGGTTAGTTAACTATTTTTTTCTGTCAATGCATGAGCAACAGCATTTTTACATGCAGATGATGGAATAGATGTCATAGGTGAAAATGACTTGTTTTTTGAATAATGTAAGTACTACCCTCACTGAACTATAAAGTGGTTGGTGGGATAAGTGATTTTGTGAAGGATGGGTAATTTGCTCCTGAAGAATAAACAGAAGAGGGAAGTGGTATGATGAGTTTTGAAGGTCATGTTTATGATAAAATGATTACATTTGAAAATAGGGAGAATATATATATATATATAACACGAGATTTCAGTTTCAGGTGAGTTACAAAAGGACAGCTGCACTGAAAAGCTACCGAAAGATGTTCCACATAGTACATTGTATGGTTGTTTATATTATGCACAGTGGGTTTATACACTTTATAAGGTCAATTTATTATATAAAACTACCCCTGTAAGTTTCATATGTACCAGGTGATAATGCAACAAATGCAGTTAGAAACATGTATAATAATAGTGAATACTTTTTCAGAAAGCACATTTGTCTCTCCAGAACTATGAAGCAGGAGCACCTCTGGTAGGTATATGTCCTGGTTGGTGTTAATTCGCAGTGGCAGACGTTCAGTGGTGAAGGAGGTATGAAATACATGTACTGGCCACTTCAGAGGCTGCACATTATAAAATGCTTCATATATCAGAGCTAAACAGCCTAAAGAGCTACAGCTGGTATAATTACAGATGGTGCAGCAAGAGTTGCCCTTGGTGCTTCTAGATTAATATGCAATGTGCTCAGCTGGTGTTTATGCTAGATATGGTGGAATATATGGTATAGCACTAATACTGTATTTACAGATCATAAAACACCGTAGCAGTAATAGAAGTAAAAATATTACATTTCAGGGTCCCGTTATGTATTTCAACCAGGTGAAATATTTCTATTGAAAAAGCTTTTACTGACATTACACTAGCTGCATTGTAACTTATTGACTGGTATGGTATGGTATTGACTGTATGTTGAAGCAAATTGCATTTTACTTGAAATATTTTTAATGTATACTAAATATGGTATTGTGGCTTTTCATGTTTACGTTTTAGATTTTTCTGCATTCTGCAATAATGGATTACAAGCCAAAAAAATGTCTGCGATTATTTACATACTGGCTTAGAGCAGAGTTTACTTTGGATTACTGACCTATTCATGTTTAAAATCACTGGCAACATTCACTGTATGTGAAATATAGCTGTTATTATATCACACAACATGACACGTGTGGGAAAGGCAATTTTGTCTATATTCAGTAAATGCCAGAACTATAGAAACCCAGCACCTTATTCTACATGACTTGAGCAAGTGGATTTTCAACTAATTTGGTCTAATCAGGCTAATTTTATTTTGTTATGGCATTCTCTGATTTCCTACTAAGCAGCGTCTAGGCTACCATGTTTTTAGATGTGTCTCAAAAGTATATTAATAATTAAGTGTGAAATGTGTGTGTTTTTTATTGACACTAATAACCAAAATTGGGAACTCACTGTATTTTCTATGAAAGCCCCGGAAATCAGAGCTGCTTAACAGGCCTCCTGGTTAAGCGTGTATAATATTCAGACAGGGGAACAGTATTTGGGGGGTTATCGCAAACATGCCGCTTCTTGCAGTGCCATTGTATATGTCCAATGTATCGTGATCGGCTGCAATATTTTGCTCAAGCCATTCTAAAACATAGTTGTTTCCCTTTATTCTTACATAACTCATGAATTTAACAATAGTGACATTTATTAAAAATGATCAAAAATATTCATAGCTAGGAATTTTGTCGTCATCATGACTATGATGAAAAGTAAAAAATGCTGAAGTATTTATTAAGGTTATTGATTTTTGAACATCCCTTTCGTGATATTCTTCAGTTTGCTCAGATGTCTCTATTTTAAGTTGAATTCAAAGGTCAAAACTTGCTTTGCAATGAGTTCTAGGGGCTGCAATGGCAAGTCAGCAATATAGATTTTACGTACACAACAATTTATTTGTAGATCTGCATGCCTTCTTTGGATCTTTAAAAGTGAATTTTTAAAGCCATATTTCTTTAGGACAGTGTCAATTATATTTTATTTTCTCATGATTCTCACAAGGGCACCAAATGAGATAATAGCGAAACTCCGAATTATATAGATTGAATATCCAAGATGGGTTGCACTCTTATATACTAAGACAAAATCTTGTCAATGCCACACATGCAATTACATGTATATCAGAGCACAGAAAAATGAGTGTATACAGCATATATGACATTTAATGATGGTAACCCTGGTTTGTTAACTTTATGTACAGCTAAAGAAGGAAATGCTTAGCAATGAGTCGTTTCCATCCTACATTAAAACCAGGTTCCAAGACCAGACCTTAATTTAATCAAACATAAAATGTGTCCTCATGCTTTGTATATTATAGCTTCAAGGATTAACGACTTTGAGCACCCAATATTTTATCAATGGTGTACAGAGCTTTGGAAATTTTCTCCATTTGTTCACTATGAAGGGTCCTCTTTACCTATTGATTCGTCTTAGTCTCTCAATTATTTTTTTGTTATTATTATTACTTTATTTTATTTATATAGTGCCAAAATTTACATTGCAATTATATTGAAGGGGGAATGGCAAAACTAGAATTGAAAGGCTAAGATAAACCGATACATTAGATAAAAAGGGCTGTGCTCACAAGCTTGCAATCTGGAGGGATACCCTTTGAAAAGCCACCCCCAATGTGCATCAGTGAGCCTTGGCCACCCATGACCCTGTTGCAGGTTCACCATTTTTCCTTCCTTGGACCACGTTTGAGTCCAAGGTACTGACCACTGCAGGAATACCCCACAAAAGCTGGATGCCCTGACCCAGTCATCTAGCCATCATAATTTGGTCCTTGACAAAGTCACTCAGATCCTTACACTTGGCCATTTTTTCTGCTTCTAACACATCAACTTTGAGGATGAAATGTTCACTTGCTGCCTAATATTTCCTGACAGGTGCCATGATAACAAGATTATCAGTGTTATTAACCTCACTTTATACCTTTACTGCCATGTCAGTGGAATGGTTCTAAATAAATATGAAATCTTTTAGGGGAAGGCCATCTTTACTGCAGCTTTGTGCTCAAGGGGATGGAAATTATAGGTTGATCATTGAGCAAGATCCCTCTTTATTGCGTCTATTCGCTAAGTAGAGTAGTCAGTCAAATTAAGACTTAGCTTGACTGACCAAATTCAACTCCAGCTGCATATCCTCGCATGGTAACACTTGTAAAATCACTGTATTGCTGTGGTTGGGTTTAATTTCACTAGACACACCCAGACGTGATTACTGCCATTCCTGTTAAATCTAAACATCAGTTTTATAGAACTTGTTTTGCAAATTGAAGTAGGCTAAAGGGTCTCAAAAAGTAGTCACCAATCTAAAGAAAATAAAAAAAAAGATGAGAAACCATTGGCATTTATCAGTCTGGAAAAGGGTTACAAAGCCGTTTCTAAGGCTCTGGCGAACCACAGTCAGAGCCATTTTTTACAAGTGGAGAAAACTTGGAACTCACTTGCCTCAGTTAAGGTTTGTGTTCACAATTTCACAATAAGAAAGAGATGCAAAAATGGCATCCATAGGAGTGTGTTAAGGCAAAAGAAGACCAAAAAGAACACAAAGGCTTGTCTCACAATTGCCAAAAACATCTTGATCACCCCCAGGACTTTTGGGATAATATTCTGGGAGCTTAGTGGAACTTATGCCATTAATTGATGGACCCATACTACAGTATAGGATTGTTAAATATCTGGAAGTAAATGGTTTGCGTGATCAGAAACATCTCTACCGTCTCTGCTGACACTTCCCCATCTGTGTCCTGCATATTCTTGTTCTTTTTGTTCTCTCTTCTTTTCTCTATTCTCTCTTCTTTCTTCATTCGTATTTCCTCTGGCTTTCCAGCCAACATTTGGCAAAAATGGCGGAGCTTCCTGTAACGTCTTTTCCCGATTGGAAGGTCGAGGGAGCGGATGTGACCAGAATGGCAGAGCTTCTGGTGGCAGAGAAAGTAGAGAGACATTTTTTTCAACCAAATCCAAATGGTCCAAAAAATAATTGAAAAATTTGTCTGAATCGTTTTTGGTAAATTTGCACATGTCTAGTGTTTATTGATTTGTTACAAATAGGGTACTTCAGGGATCATTATTGGGACAATACTTTTTAATATTGTTTATTAGTGATATTACAAAAGGTCTTAATGGTAAAGCATGTATTTTTACAGATGATATAAAGGTCTGCAACATGATGGAATCATAAGGTGTACTTAGTTTCTCACACATGGCTTCTCGGTTTTGGCTTTATTTTTGTTGAATAAATCATGAATTTGTGGTAAAGTGATTGTTCTTGATATGTAAAACCATATAATTCAAAGAGAGTGTACTTTCTTTTTCATATGATTGTATGTATATATATATATATATACATAATATATATATATACACACACATACTACTACAATAGAGATGAGAGTCATAATGACATACATTTTTGCCCCAGCTGACAAAGGTAGTCTAGGTGTGAAACTGTTGTGGCATTATAGGAAAGTAACTGGTCCTCAAGAACCAGGTTTAGGTAATATTTTTGTAACATCATTGCTTGTGGAGAGGGTGGAGCCAACAGTGGTACAGGTGTCACTTATCATTGGCTGGCTCTCCAGCAACTACTCACTTGGAGTCCAGCTCAGTGGAGCACTGGGGCTGTATACAGACACCATCTTGTGTGTGGCAAGAGAGGACCGGCAGCCAATTTATCAACTATACTGACGACAGGCGCTATAACAGAGGTTGAGTAGGAGAGGGGAAGTGAGCATGGGAATCACCAAAACATATCTACCAATCTTTGATTCCTGAGCACCTTTTGATCTTACTACCTGCCTCATTTGTATGTTCATGTGATACTTAACATAGTCTAAACTCTGGTGCATAATACCACTCTGCATGGGCCCACGCCTACCTCATACTACGGAGAAATTTGTGAACAAGCCCGAAAGAAAACAATATCAAAAAAGGTCCACTACTGTCACCGCTCAATCCACCCCAATCCCTGGGGATAGACAAGATCCTCCATAGGAAATGATCTGGAGCCACTGTCTGATGTGTCATTAGATACTACATTCAGCCCTGACCTCATCGAGACATTGTTTTTTATTTTTTTATTATTTTTTTATTATGTTTTCTTACACAAAATAAATATGGGCTGAGTGATATGAGAAGAGGAAATGCTGTCAATAGATGGTCTAATGGCATTTATCTAATTATAGCATTTTTATATCTTTTTATGTCAATTTATAGTAATGCATTAAGTATGTGTAGGGTGCTTTCTCAACCATGCACCCCAGATTTTGTAGAATAACTTTAATTGCTGTCTAACTGCAAAATAACCCTTTTCCATAATACATTGATGGTGAATTTGATTCATAACACTTGTCCATCCTATTACATCATTTTCTTTCCACCTTCTAGCTATCACTAATTTTGATCTACCACATGACCACCACTTTTTTACATCTCCAAACAGATTGGGGTAATTAAAGGGTCTATTCTGTGTAACTGGTCAGGAACATAATGCCATCTATGCATTATTTTCTAATGTAATTCTTGGATTGATCATTGTTCTTCCATTATTTGTTGAATCTTTTTTGGTCGTCTACCAGTATAGAAAGACAAGAGTTTAAGTGTCTTCTGCGCCAATTTGGTAATCTTTACCATATTTTGTTCCAGAATCTCCAGAGGTGTTGTCAGTAAAAGTTTATTTTTCAAATGCATAGCTTTCCAAAAATCCAGCATATGCTTCAATATTATAGGCTTTGTTAGTTTCAGTAAATTATAAATGTCTTTATGATTTTTCCACAGAGTTAGGTCCAAACTAATGGTACCTAACATCTTCTGTTCCAAAATGTACCAGTCCTGATGACGTCAATTGAAATGCGTGCATGTGGAATATTAAACTTGCTTTGTGGTATCTATTCAGATCAGGTAGCCCCACTCCTTCCTTCAATTTCCCTTTATACTGTATAAATGAGATTTAGTAATTGTCGGTTTCTTTCCTGCGCAAATACATTTTCCTACTAGGACCTGACATTGTCTTATCCATCTGGCACTCTCAAGGGGGATCATCCTAAAGTACTAAAGCCATTTAGAAACCATGTAAGACTTGACAATCTCGGTCAAATCTCCCTCCACTGCAGGATTGTATAAAGGTGGCCACCTGAAATCTTAATGGGCTAAACACACATATTAAATGGAAAAATTAGTCATTAATAGGCTACGCCAGATAAATCCCTCCATTGGAAAGCTGATAAAACATGTCGGCTAAGGGGTAACTGGCTAATGTGTCTCAGCCTCATACAAATCTAATTCAAGAAGGGTGGCTATTGTCTCTCATAAATCATCTAACTAAAACATCTAGTCAAGTACAATTGATACTGAGGCCTGATATACTATACTAAAAATGGTTTTTAATGCCTTTAAGCACCTGCTGGTGAATATCTATGCTCCTAGTGCACCCAACAGATGTTTCTTTTGCAGGCTGTTGGAGGCCCTAACCGTAAAATAACTCGGGAATGGGAAGACACCGGGCCCAGGTGGTTTTTCGGAATTTTATAAAATACTCCACCCACGTATAATTGGTGTATTAAGGCAAGCTTATTGGCCAATTATGTTCTAAAAAGTATTAATATTTATTGATTTATGAATAATTAATTATTGCAGACATACTTCAACTTATCCTGCCCCATATCCTACATGAGGACCAAAGGGGCTTTGTTAGGGAAGACACTGTGTTGTAGGGGTACAGAAAACTATAGTTTCTATCCTGCTCACAAATTCTGAGCCCACCTTGCACTCAACAGCGCTTGTGATCCTAGACACGGTGAGAGCATAGCTTTGGGTATCCTGGTTGCACCTGAATAGAACCATGAAACATAAAGTATTTCAGCTGTTTAAGAAATTATATGCTAATCCAGTCACAAACATAAATACTAATGGCCTGGTCTCTGAGGTTAAAATGGAACGAAGGGTTCCTCAAAGGTGCCTGTTGTTTCCCCTGTTATTTAATACCGACCTAGACCCTATCATTCAGATCTTGATACAAACTGGGGAATTTGAAACAGCAGGAAAAAGGAGCATTCGCTTTTCAGTTTTTGCTGACAATCTACTCTTGTTTGTGGCAGTCCCACAAAGGTCCTTCTATAAATTGTTCATATCTTTAGTCTTCTGCATAGATGAGGTGCAGTTACTGGCTCCTAGGTTACTGTTTTAAAGACGAGCGATATATTAGGAACCAGATAAATATCCATCTGGTGTCCAAGCTTGGGCCATTGAATGGGAACCTCAGGTTCTGACATACACTATACGGACAAAAGTATTCGGACACCTTGCTATTACACCAACAGGGACTTTTATGAAATCACATTCTAAATACATATACATTATTGTCAGGCACTGATGTTGGATGAGAAGGCCTGGCTCGCAATTTCTGTTCCAGTTCATCCCGAAGGTTTTCGTTGGGGTTGAGGTCAGGGCTCTGTATGGGCGTTTGCTCTGAAAAAACCCTCATTTTATAATCGATAATAATCGATTCAACTAATCGATAATGAAATTCGTTGCCAACGAATTTCATTATCGATTATTATCGATTTTATCGATTAGTTGTTGCAGCCCTAAACACGGGACAACATATCTAAGTATTATGTTTGAGAAATGTGTTTTGAGTGATATGGTATGATGATGTGGAGAAAACGTTAAAAAAAATACCAATGTGCTTACTTCCCGCAGAGCATACTTAAAAGCGGATATATTGTATGTATGGTAAAATGTATTTTATGCGAACATACTCTGGTTACATTTAATAACATTGGGCCTAACATGTACAATACACATGATAGCAATATGCATATATAATATTGTTTTGTGCGACTGCAAACTTTATTGATTCGCTTTCCATCTTATCAAGAAAGGAGTTAAATGCCACTTAAAAAACAATATTGATTTTTGTTAGATCTGCTTCAAGTCCACACGTGTAAGGGTTAGGTACGTATAATTAAATTCAGAGAGAAAATAACCTTTTAATACAGCCAAATAACTAAGTTATGCATTTAATTGGCAACACCCACACTCATATATTCACAGATTAACTTTGGTAAATTAAATATTGATTGACTAAAATGTATTGAGTTATTCCAGAGAAGACAGTGCTTCACTTTAGAACTGCAGTGCAGACCCTGTCTATCTCATACACAAATCAAAAATGTATGCATACTGACAAAAACACAATTGTGTTTGTAACTGTTAAAGTCAGTTAAATAACAACAGAAATAACAACCCGAAAACGTATAAAATGTACAATATAATATAATATACATAATATATATACATAGTGCTACGTTACAGTCGTATGTTTGTGTGGTGCCTCACCGAAGAAACATCTGTTTGCTAGAAGAGCTGCGTACATGTAGATTGAGAGGAAAAAAAAACTCATTGCTTTCAAAATGGAAAATGTGCTACTCATTTTTAATGTGGAACAATGTATATATGAGAAAATATAATTCAATTAATTTTCTGTTATTTTATTGTATTAGCATACGCAGCCATGAAATAGCACAAATTAGTGATACACAATGCAAATGCTTTAAATGGGTTATACTATCTCCACATTATGCACTCTGTAATTTACATACCTACAATAACATTCTGGAGTTTGTCCTCTAAACACTAAATTATTGTTAAATTGCAATAAGATAAAGAATTAATGGATTTTGAGTTACCTCTCTATAACACTTGATTTAATGCTGAACTGTTATTTTTGTCTTAGCTCATTCACTACGCAAACGTACGAAACCATTAACTGCAAAGCTCATGAATTGATTCAGCAATGTTAGGTCTCAATGAAGTATGAGCCATCTGCCTTTTGACCTTGAAATCAAGTTTGTTGTAGCCCACACAAATCACATGTGTACACTTAAAAAATAAAGGTGGACCTGTCCCCCCCCCCCATACACACACATCCCATAGAGCAGGGATGGGGGATTGAGAAAGGCAATTAATTGGTCTGTGCCGCTCCAAAAGGATTTTTCAAGCAGTTTAACACTCTCACCATAATATGCTGGGGGTTACGGTAACATAGAAGTCCCGCTGGTAGGGTGACGACATCGACCATGTACTTTTTTTAATCAATTTTAACTCCCATTCCTGTTAAATCATAATCGAAAAAATAAAACAAAAACAAACTAATTTTCACCATGTATATAAAGCCAAATAGTAAATGTAACAAACAAAATAATTTTCTTTCTTTTCTTTAAGTCCCCACTCCTATTAATATTTTTTTCTGATATATGTAGTTATATATACGTGTAGATTACTGACCCTGTAAGTGATGCTACACATGCTGAAGTGCCACAATGTATGAAATATGAGGTTGGCTTTTGGGATCCACTTTGTCAACCGTGTAGATGGTTTGTGATGCCTGGCATCTAACTGGGCAGGTCATCATGCACTATGAAACAGTGTATAGTTCTGAGGGTCTCCCAGTGCAGAAAAAAAGACACAGGCAGCATAATCTGTTTCATTCTTCTTTTATTGATAATTATTATGCAATGGATTTGGTCTATAAGCTAAATGCATACATGTATCCATTGAATGAAAGTGTCATCTCTGTATCCCCGAACATGTGAATCCCTGCTTGTGCGCGAGATGTGCACGGTTCTGGTTTAAAACACCAAATAATTGCAAATATTTCTCTACCTTAAAGTAATCCTTTGTAATAAATATGAACAATTCTTAGCTTTATCCTGCCAGAAGATGGTGGGTAAAAAAAGATTGATGTCTGTCTACCACAGTGTTATTTTATTGTAGAATCATATCATTATTATGGAATCCACAAAAGACTAATGAGATCAGCTCTTCTCGTGTTCTAGATAATTCCACCAAATGTATATTGTGGCATAATACAAAAAGTGTCTTAATTTGAATTATTCAATATGTCAATATATTAGCCAGTAAATATTTAATTTAATTAAGTTGGTTTTGGAATATATAGAAACACACGGCTGTTGTTAACTAAGGCTTAAAATTATATTGCTGTAACTAAAGTTGCTATGTAATTAATTATACTTGTATTCCCAAGCACGTAACCCCATAGCAAACCACATCAATATTTTAAAACATAATCTATAAAAGATCAATATTGCTTTCATCAAGCAACAACTAAAATGCATTTTTAATTAGATGACAGAGTCAAAGAACATTGCTGAAGGGAAAGAGTTATACAAATATACACATATTTGGGAGGAGATCTGTATGTTTTTTTGTTGAAATGTACACATACTCAACGGTTAATTCGACTGATCAGACTATACTAAGGTGGCAGTCCCTTTTTGGAGTTGCTGATGACGGCATGCAAGTTAAATTACAACTTGCATATCCTCATCTGCAACCCACACAATTAAGTGTAACCAAATATGAGGCGTTGATTGCGTCCCCTTTTTCTCCCAATGGATTTTAGGTGAGGTGGGGTAATAACCTTGTTAGGCATAAGGCCCAACTATGACTAGTGCCCTGTTCAGTGAGGTAGGTAGTTTAACCCCTTAATGACAAAGCCCGTACATGTACGGGCTCAAAATGCATTGTTTTCAATGGGTTTAGGGACCGCCCATTGTCGTTAAGGGGTTAAAATACAAAAAAATCCGACTGAGCAGGAAATGGGTGTATGACTGGGCCCTGTGCCCCCATTAAAGTTAAGTTAAGTTTGATTATCCCTGCCCCACAAGTTCCTAGAGGGATCAGCCATTTGATATCACACAGAAGATGCACCGCCTAACATCTTTAGAGGTATGTTGTCAGAACTATGGTTAGGTTTTCGTTGTAGTTGGTTGCAATTCAGCATGTAGCCATGGTTTCTATAGTTACAAGAATCAAATGCAGAACGTATGCATCATTGCTGTTCTGCCTTTATGTGCTTTCTATTTGTTCCTTTTTAGGTGAATGTGCGTAGGGCAAGTGTGGATAGTGCCTGCTCGGCATATTGTCTTCTAAATGTTCTTTGGGATACTATATTACTGGGTCACTCTGTGGATATGCCCCCTGTGCTGAAAGGTGCCAGCCTTCCCCCGATATTCAGTGTAATTTTTGGTTTTCTCCTAGATGTGACTGTTTGACTTTAAGGTTTCTACTTGTTATGTTTTTAAACGCCAGTTTTCAGTGATATCTCCCCATATCTTGCCAAGT
>VKOC01014822.1:0-78378 GCA_009364415.1 Spea multiplicata
TATAGTTTTGGTACAAGAAACACACTGGATAGTAGATCCACAAACAATTTGGAAATATAGACTCTATTCCGATATATTTTGTGCAAACTTGGAGGGATCTAGAAAAAAGAGAGGCGTTGCGATCATAATTTCAAATAAACTTAAATTTGAACTTATATTACACGAAAAAGACATACAGGGCAGATCACAAATTTTGATCTGCAAATTAAATGATATATTATACACCTTCGTAAACATTTATGCTCCAAATAAGAACCCTACTAAGTTTGTAAAAAAACTATACGAGAGAGTTCAACAAATAAAAAAAGGTCAATTATACATAGGAGGAGACTTTAACTGTATAATAGAGCCTGAAAAAGATAAAGCCCTACCTCCAACCATATCAATAGACATGAGTATAAAAACTGAAGCAAGACACATAAAGAAATTTATAGATAACAATTCACTTTATGATATATGGAGAACTTTCCATCCAAAAGAAAAAGACTTTACCTTTTTTCACAGTCTCATACATCCTACTCTAGAATAGATTATATATTAACTGAACTTGATAATTTACGCTTAATATTGAATTCTAAAATAGGACAGATGATCTGGTCGGACCATGCACCAATATTTATAGAAATTAAGAATAACCAGTATTATAATACAAAATATAAATGGAGATTGAACGATTACATACTAAGTAAGGATGAATTAAGGGAAGATCTATATAAACAAGCTACCACATTTTTAGATATGAATGATAACGGAGAAGTTTCTAATTTAACATTATGGAACACTTTCAAATGTTACATGAGAGGCTGTTTAATAAATACAAATGCGTATTTAAAAAAAAAAAGTGGTCAAAGTCTTACTGACTTATATATTAATTTAGCCATAAAGGAGAAATTAAATAAAGGAAATCCGAACACTCTAATTACAACAGAAGTTAATCTATTAAGATCAGAAATAAATAATAAATTACAAGATAAAATTAATAAGGCTCTCCTAAAAAATAAACAAAATGGGTACTATGGAAACAATCGGGTGGGGAAATATTTAACTAATAAATTAAAGTATGTACATAGTAAACGAGCTATTAAAAAAATTATAGCAGATAACGAGATATATTTAAATCCCCCCCAAATAGCTCAATGTTTCGAAAATTATTATAAATCCTTATACAATTTATATGATCTTCCTAAATCACAAAATAATATTAGGGAATATCTCAGATCTCTTAATCTACCAAAGCTAAACGAAGAAGCCATAGAAACATTAAACGCTCCAATAAAAATGGAAGAGATTAATAAGGGAATAAAAAACTTGGAAAAGAATAAAGCTCCAGGTCCTGATGGCTTCACGGCAACATTCTACCTAACGTTTAAGGAAATTATAGCTCCTCTACTGTACAAATCATTTAAAGAAATTACAGAAGGCACCGAAATCCCACCTGAAATGCTTCAAGTATCAAAATGCCCAATATTAAAACCTAACAAAGATCCTAATTATGTTACTAATTATAGACCAATCTCACTGATAAATATTGATATTAAGATATACTCAAAGATTTTAGCCGAGAGACTAAAATTGTTTCTCCCATCTATTATCCACCCAGATCAAACTGGATTTATAAAAGACAGATCTATAACAGACAATACGCGTAAAATGATTAATCTTATGGATATAACTAACAAAAGTCTTACACATACAGCCTTTATAGCATTAGACGCAGAAAAGGCATTCGATAGAGTGGATTGGACATTCCTGGCGGAAACATTAGATATCTTTGGCATTCCAGGACAATTTAGGAGAAATATCTTAGCCTTATATAATAATCCTACTGCAACGATCATGGGACCTATGTTTACGTCCAATAGTTTTAACCCCTTAAGGACAATGGGCGGTCCCTAAATCCATTGAAAACAATGCATTTGAGCCCGTACATGTACGGGCTTTGTCATTAAGGGGTTAAAATTAGTAACGGTACGAGACAGGGATGTCCATTAGCCCCACTCCTTTATATCTTAACCATCGAACCATTAGCCCAGGCGATCAGAAATTCAATTAAAATAAAAGGAATAAACATAGGTAATAATCAATATAAGTTAACATTGTTTGCCGATGATATTATTTTAACACTTCCTCACCCTGAGAAATCAATTAAATACGTGTTAGAAACGATTAAAGATTATAGTAATCACTCTAATTACAAATTAAATATTGACAAAACTCAAATTATTTCAATATATCAAACAGACGAACAAACCAAAAAATTAAAAAAAATTATAAATGTAGATTGGAGTAAAAAGTCTCTTGAATACTTGGGCATACAATTAAAATATAATTTGAAAGAAATGGTGAGAGATAACTATCAAATATTAATTAAAAAGATGAGAAAAAAACTATTAGAGTGGCACGGACTCGAAATTTCATGGTTAGGACGACTAAACACTATTAATGCATATTATATCCCTAAAATATTGTATATATTAAGAGCGATTCCATTAAGAGCTCCTTATTCTATTCTTACACAAATACAAAAATTAATAAATAAATTTATTTGGCAAAATAAACCTCCAAGAATATCATATACATGAGCAGCTAGAACAACACAAAAGGGTGGTCTTTCCTTTCCGAATATTAAGGAACTGCATGAAACCTGTATGTTTACCCACTTCCTCCTATGGGATAGATCTAACGATGAAGAAAAAGCTTGGTTTAGGATTGAAACGGATAATATTAATCCTATAAATTTTTTTGACTTGATATGGATAAACCATGATATAACCAAGAATATTAAAAGTGAAAATACAGTGGTTAACGATTTATTAATTTCTCTAGATAAATGGAGGAAAAATACGAAAATCGAAAAAGGAGTACAATTCTCAGCTCCCATAGAAGTTCTAAGAACCCATATTAGAGATCTAAATATAAGTAATTGGACACAGAGTAACATAAAACATAAATCAGATCTCTATAATATAGATAATTTTCTAACTTGGACTTCTATGAAAGAGAAATGGGGAATTCCAAATAAGGAATTTTTCAATTATTTAAGAATAAAATACTTCCTCCAAACAGTCGGAATAACTCGTTCTCCACAACTTGAAATTTTTTTAAATAAACATCATAAATCTCGTTTGATCCGAAACGTCAAGATTCTGAAAGAAAATTTAGAAACAGAAGTGTCTCTACCCAATAAGGAAAAGTGGGAAAACGATAGTGGAGAATCATATTTACTAGAGGATTGGCTACGAGCATTTAACGAAATCAAGAAAATTTCACATTGCCTTGACATGCATGAACTATACTATAAAATAGTTCACAGGTGGTATAGGACCCCTGTGTTGATTTCCAAATTTAATAAAAACATTACTAAACTTTGTTGGAGATGTGAGGAAAAAGACGGTACTATCTACCATATGTGGTGGGAATGTAGAGAGGTCGCTAAGATCGTTGACATGTTATTCAAGGTCATAAAGCAATTATTAAATCTCGATATAACACCATCTCCCCAAATATTCCTGTTTCATATAGGTTTAACTAATTTACAAAAAATGCAGAAAATCCTAATACTTCAATTAGTACTAAGATGTAAAAAAGTTATAGCTAGGAATTGGAAGAAACCAGGAAAAATCTTATGGGAGGAAGTTTACACACAAATTCAATTCCAATGCCAAATGGAAGAAGGATATTATATGAGTACAGGAAATAGAAAGAAATATTTGGGGATATGGTTACCATGGATCACCCTTGCACCTTCCATAGCAACTTTACGTAACTAGTTAAAACAAATAATTTTTATCCTTATATATATATAAACGATACCTTGTATGAATGATGGAAGAATGCCCTTGAATATCTAGTGTTTATTTAATTCTTGACTTTCGGAAACAGTACAATCTAAACTAGTTAATATAAATTGAGGGTTAGAAATATTTAAATCATTAATTCATTACGATCTATATATTAAAGGCCTTAGGCCTTATGTAAGATTTATTTTTGAAAGTTTAGATGTATATAACACATTCCCAAATTACAAACATAATTAGAGCTGAAACAAGAAATTATATAAACACAATGTAGTAAGATTATGTACAATATGTATGTCTTATTTGTGTTCTATCTATTTATGTATTTATGTAAAATTTTGTACGTATTTATAATAATAAATGAAAAAAAAAAAAAAAGAAAGCGATCAATGATCACTATCTTCCCTCAGCCACTGTTGCTGCAATACCTTTATATCAAGGCTTTCATGTGGTCACATTTGCCATATTGAATATGGAGGCGCCCATCTCCACTGATCGAGCTTAGGAAGCGATCAATGATTAGGGACATATACCAGAAGCTGTAAATTCAATGTGTCTGTGTGAAAAAACATTTTGTCAAAGGATGGTGGTAGAATTAGTGAATGGAAAGAGTTAAAATACAACTATTTGAAATACCTTGGGTCCTCTAGGTTTCAAAAATATATGGTTTGTGAGGGTAAGTTGAATTGGACAGTTTCAAAGATGTCCCAAATAGGACATGGGCGCAGTATGACCAGATGTGAAAACAATGTTCTGGAAATAGCAATACACTACTTGTACCAACTTGTACCTACTTGTACCTTGCACTATAACTTGTAAAAAAGCATAAAAATATTGGATATTTCTAACCTCAAGAGAAATATTACAATCTACTTAGCAAGTTTTTTCCATTAGTTTTGTAGATAACCATTTATTAATGCGCACTGCTCATAATTACCCTACCTTTTACTACATCCCATTTACTCCTCTCCACTTTTTTGGGAAAGAGGAAAGACTACTGACCATCAATACACCAATGTCCCAACATTCATTGTTTATGAGCAATATTAACTTCTTTTATTGATCTCAAGTTTTAATCAGATGCCTCAGCGGAGCCTTTGGGTAACTTTCCCCTTGAAAGAAAATAATAAAAAGTTTCTTCTAATATTTTTAAAGAAATATATTATTTCACTAATCTGTCTAAATCATCCCAAGTCTCTAATTAATTTATAATGAAAAATACAAGTCATAGAAGGCAGCACAACAGGTGTAGTGACCTGATGACTGTATCTATAAATAAAAAAAAATAATCAAGGGGTTACATTTTTATAGGGCATTTTGAACACTATTTACTACTTTGTATTACGCTCTCTGTGTCAACGTCAGTGTGACGCAGGGTTATAACCACACAAGTTCTATATTGTTTTTTTAAGACAGAACAGATATCGCTTTGTTTTGATATCATGTTGAGATGAATAGTCCAACACTCAGTATGAGTAATATATTGGAATGAAAAAAAACTACATTTGTCTATGATTTTGCAATGAAAATTACCATAAAAGTAATTGGGTTGACCAAATACACCAAAATATATATACACATGTAAATGTATTGAGTTGATGTAACATACACACAAGTGATGTAACATACACACACTAAATAAACACAGTTTAGTTAAAAAAAACATAAATGATCACAATGATGTCAGCCTTTTTCACTTCTGATAAACATGGTTTTAAAGACTACAACACCTTTCACCTTTGTCAGCCTGTATGAGGAAACTCCTGCCCACGTTCCTGCTCCCCCTGCGTGGGAAAAGGGCGCCACAGCAGTAAGCTACAAGCCTGGGTTACGTGTCCATCAGGCCACCGGGCACCCCCCTGAGTGGGACCCAGGGCAGACTTTAGGTACGCTACTGAAAACAGGGCATGTCAATGAAGGTGTTTTATGTTTTGTACACCTCACTCTTGACTAAAACTAATAATAAGCACCACACATTTGGAATAAACCCATAATATAATAAGCCACACCGTCGTGCAACTTGCAGCATCTTCTTCACACCACTGGAGAATCTTTCATACTTCAGATTTCTGAAAAGAATGAACAGATAAGAAACTCAATACTGAGAATTGAGTTACTTTTCAAAACTAAGGGATCAAATAAAATTGCTATTTATTCTGCATAATACTGTTGAAAATATTAATCAAATGTTTAAAAATGACATAACTTATTTAAATGTTGTGTGACTTATAAGTAAAAAAGTCTGAATAACTGTGATGCATATGTATTTTCTCACACAATGAAGGTGTTTTTAACAATAACCACTTCAAGACCTGCTGCTACCATATTTACCTATTCCCAAATCAAGTTAATCAGACTCATGTTGCATTTTGTGAGTACCAATAATACCATTATAAAACCCCCAAGTCCCCATTACAGAATCTATTATGTTCAGCTCATGCTGAGGAATCTGGTGGTTGACAGTGGTAATACAGTTGGTCCCCAAACCTCTACTACTTACGAATGATGTCAGACCCACAGGTAATGCCTCATACCCACACCTGGAAACTCTCTGGGGGTTGA
The DNA here is from genome assembly GCA_009364415.1 of Spea multiplicata. Taxonomy (NCBI): domain Eukaryota; kingdom Metazoa; phylum Chordata; class Amphibia; order Anura; family Pelobatidae; genus Spea; species Spea multiplicata. The sequence goes on from VKOC01014822.1 coordinate 6,360, forward strand.
CTCGGCTCTCCAGGTTAACACCCGAATCCTCTAGGTGTTGACACACCCCACTCCCTGCCCATTTCCCCTTTAAATGGAGGTGTTTTCTGCAATGTCAGTGGGACTGCCCACTGACATCAGTGGGCAGTCCTGGCCATGTTCCACAAAGGGAAGGCTCCGGGTAGCTGGAGCCCAGAAGTTCCGAGGCATGCCATTTACCTTTCAATTTTATTTATCGACCCATTTCCTTTGGTTTCTGATGGCTGAAGCTTCGGGGAGATGGAGATATGTGCCGGATGCCGCTGGAAGAAAACTTCTTAGAAAAATAGAAAGTGAGAGCAGATAAGAACCATTTGGCCCATCTAGTCTGCCCACCCTCTGAATACTTTCCTTAGTCACTGGCCTTATATAATATCTAACTGAGCTTTATGACTATCCTATGCTTGCTTAAACTCCTTCACTGTATTAAACCCTACCACTTCTGCTAGAAGTGCATCTACTACCCTCTCAGTAAAACAATATTTCCTGATATTACTTTACTTTGCTCCTCTAATTAAAGACTCCTTCTGTTGTGGTGGTTTTTCTTCTATTAAATAAACTCTTTTTTATCATGTTGATTTCCATCAAGTAGTTAAATGTATCTATAATATCCCCCCCTATCTTCCAGGCTATATATATATATATATATATATAATATATATATATATATATATATGTTAAGATCCCTTAACCTTTCCTGGTATATTTTTTTCTGCAACCCATGAACTATTTTTGTAGCCCTTCTCTGAACTTTCTCCAAAGTATCTATATCCTTCTGGAGATACTGTTTAAAGTACTGTACACAATACTCCATTTGAGGTCTCACCAGTGCTCTGTACAACGGCATAAGCACTTCCCTCTTCATGTAGTTCAGTCACTGTCAGTCAATGAACATGGTGAAGTCACGTGACTCTGGCTTTTAGTCATCTGGCCCAAAACCCTGTGTCTCCTGACACAGCAGCAAAAGATGATGTCCTCTGAACTCCAACAGTTTAACAAAATATACCAATAAATTAATCAAAAGAAACCCAGATCATCAGAGTTTACTTTTTAATTACTGTTGTTGGAAACTGTATTTCTTTTTTTTTTGCTCCAATGTGACTGTTTTGTAAATCACACATAACCCAAGGCTTATAGGATGCCAAGTGTCATCAAAATTATAGAAAAACTCACAATGAAAACATGGGTCCTCAAAATAAAGCCCAGTCTGATATCATTCTCCTGTAATGTCACTGAAATATATGATCACGTTTAGAATTGATATCATATAATGGCCTCTTGCTTTTACAAAGAATAAAACAAAGGATACCAATGTTGTTGGCTAATAATCTTTCATGTGCCCATTGCAGAAAAATGCTGAGGATGTTCCTTCTTAGAGAGGTCAGCACAATGAAGATATACTTAAGCTATTTATAGTGATCAACAGCAATAACATGCTACAACCAATATGCTGACAGTAGATACAAGCATTTCCAAACCTAAACAGAGAGAACAATAGTTGGTTGTAGATTGAGAGCGACAGATTAATACACTGAGAGCGCAAGTCATTATGCTTACCCAGGAAGACCAACATAAAGCAGACCTATCAATTTTCCAAAATATTACTTTTTCAAGCATATTAAATAAACATTTCTAATGTTGCTTACAATTTCAAAATATATACGGTATATGCATACTTTATGTTTATACCTATGGGAGCAGCCATCATAACTCCCTTAACTAAGTACAAGACACAAATTACTCCTGTAAGATAATGTATGCGCTGTAACAGGCTTACGGAAGAAAAATAGTGATAAAAAAACTTTATGGAAAATGACATTAAAAAGCTTAATAATACTTCCCAGATGATACTTCCTCAAAGTGTGGATAAACCGATATACAGATGGTTGGGGCACAAATACACATAAGGAAAAAAATAATATCATAATAGTGCAATATGTATAAACAATATTCAGTGCTGTGTGTGATGTGATATGCACTCAGAAACAATATAGATGCTTCAGACACATCAGCATATGGTGTAAAATCTTTTAATAATCTTTCTTAAGAATCCATAAAAAAAGCAGACTATAATAGTGCAGTATCTTTGGGTGTACCGGATGAAAAAAAGTCAAGTTACACTCACAGTCCGTATCGAAACTGTATTTGCGCCCCAACCATCTGTATACCTGTAAAAGGCTGCCTGAACTTTTCACCAGTTTTTGCTGCTTGAAATGGACACAGTGGTCTCGATAGACAGCATATAAACCCCACATGAGCAAGCATGAGTTGAAAGCATCTCCTGCATACTGTGGAGCTTTAAGATTAAAGAAAAAAGTGCAAATGCATAGAGGAGATGTAGATGAATTCCTCCATTTTGATTGGTGCCCCCCACAATAAAACACCCCTTGGCCTAATGAAAACAATGTAAAAACAATGTTTTATAATTTATAAAAATATATTAATGAGATTTTACGCTTTGAATTGATTTGAATTGCAGAACTTCCAGCTTATTGTAAAATGTATTTAATGGAAAACTTGCATTGAAATACATAGCCTGCTTGCTGTTTTGTGAGAAACAATGTATTGATTTCCCATAAATACCGAGGTTGGGCATTATACTAATGGAAACGCAGTAACTTCATCACAGTAGGCAGCAACTGACTTTGTGGCAAACATTTCACTAAAGGCTTTCCATAAGTCTTGACACCTGTGTTTAGACTCTGCAACATTTTGTAGGATTAGACTCAAGAGGGCCCTTGGGCTAGATCCTTGGTTGAATCTCCAGGTACTCATTTTCACTGGGACTTTATGTCACGTGGGACTACTACACACTGGATAAATTAGTTTGAGGAGGAAATGTAACAGCGACTGAATAGGTACACAAACAGTACCGGCAGTACAGTAAACCTAGCCGTGGGTTGAAGCACTTGAGTCTCCAGCAATTCAAAGCCATCTCTGCACACCATTAACGAGGCACCTGTGTGGCAGGAGAGGCTGCTTATTGGTCATAGTCCATAAGCAACCTGAGAATCTGAATGTGTATACCTTTTATGCTTTCTAGGTTTGCATATTCTTGTATTGTGCATATTTGCAAGTTCTGACCAAACCTTAGTGTTAAGCTCATTAATGGTGATTGTTACGTCCTTGGTTGGAGACAGCAAGGTTGATTGGAAGAGCGATGGGGAAACAGGTCTGCTCTTCCAACAGCAGAGCCTGGCATCATAAGTGCTAATTTGGACACATATTTCCATAGACACTCTCCAAAATGTGTGGAAAGTCTTCCCAAGGGAGGCCAACTCCATATTATTTCCATAATGTGGTCGTCAGCTGTCCACATACTTTTGGTCATATAATGTATATGTTTATGTTAAAGTCTGAAAATCCACTTATATTTTTGCTAGCATTAGAGACTATTGTAAAATTACTTTAAAAAGCTACACCAGTTCCTTAAATTGAGATGTGTCAAAATGAGTGCATTAGTACAGAAATGTACTTGATAGGTACTCATACTATTAAGTAATGTGGTCCATTACATAAGAGAGCTATGATGATGTTAAAGAAAGACACAATGAAAAAAAGGTAATAAAAAGTAAGAGCCTACCAAATTGTGTAAAGCTGCAGTGTTTTCAACCCCAGTGGGAAAGATGTAATTCCCCTCTGAGGAATGGATATCTCCATCTACGCTGCATTAAGCTCTTGTCATTTAATTTTGAACAAAGAAATGTCTATTTCAAACACTTACGAGAGCAGCTTGTTTGTGTAAGGGAAGCGAACGTGCTGATCTGCAGATTCATAGTCTTGATTCACCCCTTATAGCTTTGCCAAGAGATCACTTGTAGGTCGATGTGTTAAAATGATATTACCTAAGATACTTGAAATATGAAAATATACCTAAAATATGAAAAAAATAAAAATCATTGATAGCAGTATCTCCACCTAGTATTTTAGTAATACATGTCAATGTTTTCTTTAAATTATGGGCTAGAGCTTCTGGGGCAGACCAGTCTATGGCGGGCATGTTCTACAATATTCCTTGCCACATCACGAAAATTTGGAGAAACTCTAGATAAACTCTTTTAGAACTCCAATGGCAATTTTATACTTATCCAGACACCTACCACAGTCATCTTGGGGTGTGGTGAGCAGCACATATCCATTTTGCTCTGGATTCATCCCGAACTAGAGAGAAGCAGAGCACATTAGACTATCTGTACTACATAACAGCCACATCAACCAGTTGGCAACATTTAGACTTTTTTACCTCCTGCTTCATTTGATTCTTGGGGACTGTTTCAGAGGAAAATGTTTTAGGGAACTACACTAAATGGTCATGTATCAAGGACTATCTCTCCCTATCACCTCTGCAGCAAGAGCTTAACAATCCCTTACGCTGAACTGCTGGTGAATGGGTTGTGGCATGTGTATTTGAGGCCTCCTGTGGGTTTAGGTGTTCTGGGTCCCAACACACCAACTTCATTCCAGCCAATTCATTGAACTGTTACTGCGTGACTTACCACCATTGTGCCCACATCCTTATGTCTAGAGGAATTAAACAATGTTGGGCCAAAGCTCACCCAGAAGAGCTCAATGTCCGGTTGCTCTTTGGACCTGTTGCTAGCTGCGGGGTCGGCTAGAATTTCCATGTTATCGCAAACTATTAATTCGCAGCAGCACAGCCGTGGTGTAGAGGCAATTGGTTTTCCTGCCGTGAACCAAAACAATTCTGTCTCAGACTCACAGACAAATCCAACACTGCCCCACAAAAAAGCAGGCTCTGAATTTGCCCAGAATTCTGTAGACTGCAAATGCAACTACACCCTGTAGATGTATCTGCTAACACACCCTTCACAGTCCTAGTAATAGAAAAAGACATGAGAAGGGTCTAACTTTATGTTACCACTGAAAAATCTAATGCTGACATATCTTAAATTAGCTTATCAAGCACTTCTACAGCAAGTAATGATCATTGCCACTAAACTCACAATGGTAGAGCAAGGTTAGAATTTCCTCTGAAGCTACAATTCCTCAACTCCAGGACACTGTACAGAATCAAATGCAGCAAATACAAGAGCTGAGCAACAAACTAAAATCTGTAGAAATAACTCTGACACGTATACTCCTAACAAACTACATATATAATAACCAAATAGGTTGAAAAGGAGTGTGTTAGGGATGTCCACTGTGACCACTCGTGTTCTATCTAAAATTTGACTCATTTCTTATAGCTTTTACATAATTGCCCTCAATTTCAGCAAAGAAGTAAATATGTGTGTGTATAACGGCAATGTATATGTGTGTAAGGGGAGTGTATATGTGTGTATGGGCAGTGTACATGTGTATAAGGGCAATGTATATGTATGTGTGTATAAGGGCAATGTATATGTGTGTGTGTGTGGGCAGCGTATATGTGTGTGTATGTATGGGTAGTGTATGAGCAGTGTATATGTGTGTGTGTGTGGGGGCAGGCATGTGTAAGAGTAGTATGAATGTATGTATATGGGTAGTGTATATGTTTGTGGGGAGGCGTGTCTAAGAGCAGTGTATGTGTATTTTGACAGTCTATCATTACTATTACTATTTTGGGCCTAAAGAGTATAGAATGGTTCATAGTAGGACATGTTTGTTTAGTATTTTTTTATTTATTAGTATTTAGGGTTTATTTGATGCATTATATTAACTAATTATATACTGGGATTTAATGGTCTGGTAATGCCCCTGATTAATTTCCAGGTTATTCTAGGTTATTATTTGCCGTCCATGCTAGCTGATTTTAAATTACTCATTTGTGGTCAATTTTATTTGACAATATACTATATGGACAAACGTATTGGGACACCTGCCCATTACACCACATCACATTCTAAATACATAGACATTATCATGTAGGCTATAACAGCTTCCACTCTTCTTTCTACAAGATTTTGGAGTGTTACTGTCAGTGTTCCCTCTAAGCTGTGCGCACATAACTTTTAGAGAGAGCGCACACCTAACAGGGAGCCGGGGGGCGGGCAGTCCGTCCAGGGTGCAGCTCATCAGGGGGGTGCCACCATGCTGGCACTCCTCCAGAGAGGGACAGTAATGTCTGCCACTGAAGGAGCAAGCTTGGTTGGGGAGATCAAGGATCTCCCTCCAACCGGCTTAAAATCAATCAAGGGAGAGGGAGCCCTGTTAATGCAGGCCTCCGATCCTGCTTACCTGCATAGCGCACACGTGCTGCCATACTGTAGTCTCTTGAATCTTTGCAAGTAAGTTAAGCTCATTCTTGCTTTTTTACCCTTTCAAATTAATTTTCCAAAACATTGACCTAGTGCCTTCTCATCTGTCAGGGACAGTAGTATTGGGAGCACCTATAAGCCACCTTTAAATGGTCTTAATCAGTTTCTGGGGTTTGACACTCATCTTCTCCTACTACTATTTTCCAAGTCTCCGACCTTCTCCAGCAGAAGCTGAATGGTTATCGTCTGCTTTGTCATTTCCTCCTACATATGTGTGACCATGTCTTCTATGTTGCACTGGGAAAGCTCTAATTTGATGATCTTCTTAGTATTTGTATTGATTTTTTTATCAGTGGCTTTGATCTCCAGGAGAGATTTGAGAGAGGTCTGGACTAGGGTTATGCCAGAGTTGAGTTCCAGGTCTTCTTACTGTTGAAAGTGCTGTGACTCCCCAGCTCTGGATGCAGATTGTGTTGAGATTGTTTTATTTGAGGTTTGTGCAGAGTGTAGATAATTAAAAGCAGCAAGATTAGCCACACCAGAGAATAGATTAGGTAAGTAAATCAGGTTTCACTTGTATATCATTAGCTTGAAGGATATTGTGTTCTTGTGCCCTGTGTGTGTGTTGATGCCTACAAGCAGGTCATTGTCAGACCCCACATTTGTAGCATGCAGGGCTTCAGTTATTTTAAGGTTGGGGTGGCCAACCCAGTACAAACTGTCCCTTCTATAATGTCCTCTTTAACCACATTTGGAGGGTCTAGAGAGGGTTCCCTGCCGAGTGTTTTATCAGGCCCCACTGTTTAGCCAGGTGTGTAGGCCTAAGATCTATAGTAAGGAGGGGTGCTTCTGTGACTTTATCTCACCACCGCTTTTTCCAGTTCTTTTTCTGTGGGAATCTTGGGTATGTATCCCTTATGCGGAAAGTGCACAGTGGGTTTCAGTACACCTGTTGAAGGCACGTATGCATGGCTGTGAGCAGGTATGCTGTATAGTGGCAATATAAGCTGTCTGTCTCACCCCGCGTCCCGCTCAATGATCTTTGGTGAGGTGATTTGGATGTTGTTGGATTTGGTGTTGCTTTTGGTTCCACCCCAGAAACTCGGCCTAGTATATTATTGAAAAATCTAATTAAGATTGAAATTTATAAATTATAGTCTAACTAGGTCAAGTCTATGAAACAAGTTTTGGCCAAATCAACTGAAGATTTAAATGGACTTTAAACTGTTCACTAGAAAAACCCAAGTTAACTTCTCCTACAAGAGAGAAATATCCTACAATTATAGCCTGAGGTTTTGGGGGTAAGTGAGCTGCATATATATATGTGTGTCTGTGTGGTTGTGTATGTTAGTGTCTGCTTGGGTATGTACAGTATGTGTGTCGGGGTATGTTAGTGTGTGTGTGTCTGCTTGGGTATGTATGTGCGTGTCTGTCTGGGTATGTATGTGCATGTCTGCTTAGGGTTTTTTAGTTCATGTGTCTGGATATGTTAGCGTGTGTGACCCAGAGTGCTCAGTAGCGGAGTTGGACAGGGCCTGGTACAGGGTGACTGCACTTTTCCGAGTGTTGAGTACCTAGGGTTGTGCGGCTACATACCAGGTCCCTGACATAGCAGCGGATGTTGTCCAGTTCAAAACAAAACTTGGTAATATCCTGCAGGCACCCTGGAGCAGGCATGAGACATAGCGAGCAAAGGGGGTAGAGCAAGAAACATAGCCAGACAAGACATACATGGTACAGGACACAACAGAGGACAAGGCAAGGAACACAAGGGATGGAGTGGGGAGCTGAGATCCTCAGACGCTTCTCCTTTAAGCAAGGATAGGGTATCTTAACTGGGACATGTGAGAGGAGAGATGATTACAGGGAAAGGAAAGAAAAGGAACATAAAAGACTGACACACATAAATACACGACTAGCCTAGGACTATATGATAACAATTGGAGATCCAGTCACATCATATGGCCATAGTATGCTTAGCCCACTACTACGCCAAAGTACTCCAATATTCGGTGGGTCCTAGCGCTAAACCTTGCCTACTGAATTACTAATAAGCTGAAAATAAACATTGAATCTAAACACAGAACAGAGAAGGACATACCTTTAGACTCCAGACTGAGACAAACATAACAAACGCGTGGGGCACACCTTATAAAGGAAACAGAAGCTAAAGCTAAGAGCAGGACTGAAACAAAGTATCAGAAGTACAGGACAGAGCATAAGGAAATCCAGGAATGGATTACAGCAAGACAGGTGAACTGTGGCGAGACAGCGGTTCTTGGGAGTCCTTCCTAATACCTTTCTTATAGCAAGGCACAGGGACAGGTTCCATACATCTAATTTAAGGAGGTGGAACCTGGGTATCAGCATCATCCAACATATTAGATATTGGGTCAATATCTGACGCTGTCAGAGTGGCTTCTTCAGAGACCCATCAAACTACCCTATACACGCATATATATATATATATATATATATATATATATAACTGGTTTTCTCTCTCCTCTAAATCTAAAAGATGGAGGAGAGAGGCAGAACACAGATTAACAGTCATGAGATTGCTGTGATCATCACAGCAATCACATTACTATACTGGCTGCTAATCGGTTCTCGCTGGACTGCTTTGGATGCGAGATACACATAAAGCACCCAAAATTGACTTTGTTTTTAAAACAAGCATACAATCCTATATATACGTTTTTATCCTCCCATAAACTGCATACCACTTTATATGTCCCAAGTCATGGCCCAAGTTAACAGATAATCCATCTCTATGGTAGACTGGAAATCTTTTGTCTATTTTGGATGCAACTGGTTATTGCAGGTTTCATAAAACCAGCCAATGTAATTGTTTTCTCCCGTGGTTTGCCAGTTGCTGCCTGAGATAGTCACAGTAGTAAAATTTATCCTGACTATAGCCTGCGTCAGCCCTTGTAGGGAAGGGAACTTAGTGCCAATAATTTCCCATGGTGTTCCTAAACTAGCCATTACAAGTTTTAGCTCAATTCCGTTATAGCTACAGTACTCCAGGGACAACTTCTTAACACAAAAAAAGATTGTTAGATCCAATTGTTTGCCATCCTCTGAACAGTTGCACCAGCAATTTCAGTAAAAATTGTTACATAAAGAATACTTTTCATAGCTGACAAAGCCATTGTTATTTGTTGCTGTTTCCAACCAGTCAAAATGTGGACTTTTGCAGCAATAAGCGAGACGGTTATTGTGCTGAAGTTCAAATCCATTGAAATAGTGTCATATCTCTTTTTTTTCATCTGTACGAGTCTTTGTGCTGGCTGCTGATACTATAAAAGCAAATGTGAGAATATGGTTTTGTTGTGGGGGTTACAAGGACAGACATCTTGTGCAATGTGTAAAATCCAAAAGAAATAACGGAGATTGCGTGTCGTAGTTTTAGAGAGTAGATGCAAAGATTAGAATCATTTAGGTAGAAGTTCACAGATCAATGGAAACTACTGTGGTTGTGTTTTACAAGTGTGTGGAGCGTGTGGTTTCATATGTGTGTGCGCATACAATATATTATACATTAATATGTGCATATTATATATACATATAATATATATATTGGATGTGTGCAACTCCTATTTTCCTATTATACAGGTGACGTGGACAGCATTGGCTATCTATGTATACAGCTTTCATACATACGTGCCCATGAGTAAGTGCCTTACAGAGTGACTATTTTAGACTTTTAGTCCTCATGCTCCTCATGTGTTGATATATTGTATTGATAACGACTCACTCTGGCAAGGATCAGAATGCACAAGAGGTTGTTCATAACTATGCAGTTCCCTTTGTAAAGTTATAATCACAAATATATAAGCCATGCCAGCAATTGAAATTGTGATGCAGCAACATGCTGTAGTAGCTCTACAGAAAATAAGAGATGTTGGGCTTCATTCAATTGACCTGACTAAATCAAGTCATAGTCAGAACATAGAGAACAGCTGACTAAAAGCCATTGAGCAAGTGTTCTCAGCCAAAAGGCACATAGGCAGTAGGTGACAGTATCATGTAATCACACTACAACATGCATCGTCAGATAGGCCAAACCACTTAGCCAAAGGAATCAAAGGAAAACCATAAAATGACATTGGAGCGTGCCGACTGCCACAGAGCTGATTACAGCTAAGTTGGATGGGAAACTTGCAACAACCTTTATAAACCTGCAAGAACACAGTGGCCTCTGTGTGGAAGTTTGTTGAGCTAAGGGCTAAGGAGCAGAGCATATAGAGAGTTGACACCTGGGATATTTAACAGTGGGTATAGGAGGATATCGTTGCACAGTAAATTAAACATAATACACATTTGCACATGTCACAAACACTGCATCCATAAACATTAATATTTAAAAATATATATATTTTTTAACAGTGTGATTGGCGACTGATCTGTAGTCAGGGAGAGGTAAGCATGTTAGGAATAAAAGGGTCAAAAGGTAAAAATGAAAACAACTCATATAGGTATAGTTTATTTAATGTAGAAAAGCATTTTTTCCCACCCAGGTCGCAAGGCTAGTTTGTGCACTGTTAATGGCGGGATTAACGGTATAAATATATGTTTATGTGGCGGCTAGGCAGTGCCGAAGGGGAACTGCTAGCTGTCTGCACTGACCTTAAGCGCCTGGTGAACAGCAGTGAAGCAGAAGGGCTACGGGTGGCAGCATGGAAGAGCTGCTGAACATGCGCCCGCCCTTCCACCCTTGAAAAAATGAGAGAATATGAGATCTTGTTTTAAACTTTCCTCTATAGAGGGGATGAACTGGTTAATAGATATGTTTGCCAGCTGGCTTTCAAGGCGGTTGGCTGGGGTTAAAAATGTAAAAGTTGTTGAACTTTGACCATGGGCCAATATATATATATATATATATATATATATATATATATATATATATAGTTGTTTGATGTTTTGTTACTTTGGTTTGTATTGTTATTTGTACTTTTTTTTCTTTCACTTAGATCCAAAGTTTGGGGGGTTGTCTTATAATCAGGGTTGTCTTAGAATCAAGCAAATGCAGTAGTGATAATTAAATGAAAAGAACAAAAAAAAACTTGCTCATATGCTGCATATAAATTTAAAAATGAGGATTAATGGAAATAATGTGGTATGCAACACTGTTCCACTTGATACAGTGTATTTGAAGGATTTTCTTATCTTCTTGTGTAGACCTTTCACTAATTCTTATTCTACTTGAAATGTATAGCGACATTCTACTCATTTGGACTTCATGGATGTAATGGAAAAAACATACTCCTCAGTATTTCATTAAGAGAGGTGCACAATTTCTATTTAGATTAGATTTACCAGTTGTAAAGTTCTTTAGTATTTTTGTGGTGTTTGTATCCTATAACAACTGTTGAAATATGTTGTTTTATAGACAAAAAGTACACTATTTTTTGTTCCCAAAGTTTCTGTTAGTGTAAATAAAAAAACACAAATAGGTTTCCTGACACATTGAAGGAGAAAATCAGGTTATGAAGTCACATTTCCGAGCCTACCTGAGTCACAAGGAGGCCAGTGATGTATTTATCTTGGACACTGCCCTAAACTTGTTCCAGAGAAGCTCTTCCTTTGTAGCCATTGTCCACACTGAGGCACGGTGCCTGTTACTGAATTATATTCAGGTTGTGCCACCACAGTGTAATTGGCCCAGAGAGATCTAACTTGTAAATGGGGGCCTGGTTGCTCAAGAGGGAGATTTGCTCCTAGTTTTATAGTAGAGAGACTGCAACCCCCTGGATCTGCCATCCTAGTGATACATCGCTGGACATGGTCATGTGGGAGCACAAACCTCAGCCAAATTCATAGCTTGTGAACTGGTCATTGGACATAGGCTCTGATCAGCCTAATTGACCATGATCATCACATTTTTCAGCTTCTGCACCTTTAGAAACGTCTCTCTTTTCCTTGGCGTATGATCAGTAACAGCGTGGCTAGACAAATATTTGATTATCAAAGTAAGCTTGCCACCATCAACTTTAAACTTTACTGTAGATAAGATTGCACAATCTTAAAGTTTATACTTAAATATTATATACTGGCATACTGTAGCTACTGACATAGCTTTTTGTTTCTACTAAAATGTGATGAAACAATGTGATAATCTCTGTATTCTATATATTAATACATTTTATACTTGAGTTTTCACCAGTCTAAACTTATATATAAGTGGTATATATATATATATATATATATATATATAACTGATGTAAGATGCTGATGACATCTGGAGAGCTCTTTAAATGACCAATCCCAGTCAGAGTTATATCCAATATTAATAATATATTTCTATCTCAAAAAAAGGGAAAAAAAAGGTTATGAATTTCACATTATTCAAATTCCAATGAAAACCTGCCTGGAGATGTAAAATAAATGAAAGATAAATAGCCATGAGATATCAGTTGAAGTTATATCGACAAATAAAAGTGATTCACTGCTCAAAAATGAGGGGTTGTGGCTATACTAACCCTTCTAGTTTAAAGTGAACAATTTTATAAAGATTACATATAATTCTGCCAACAAAGAAAGATAACTTAAGAATTATCCTTTCATTTCTTGGATCGTAAACATAAAATATGTTTGTGTATAAAATACACAATAAAGAGAATAACTTCATTCTTTGCATTTTTGGAATTATGAAAATAATAATTCAGGAATATGGAATTATTGGAAACAAATCTTCTAACTCTACCATCTGAACACAGTAATATGCCAAATCCACAAGAGGCACAATGCAAACATAGCCCTTCTATTTGTAATGTGGCCCCTCTATTTGCATTGCCTCCTGTCATGCCCCCTCATATACTGGTGAGGGGGGCAGCAAGAGCCTTCTGGGAGCAGGCTGTGGGCAATGAGAAGAGAACTCTTGAATATATATTGAAATGAGATCTCTCACGTGTGAGCTGTGTGATAAGGCCGCTGGAACACAGAAACACACTATAAAGCATTTCTTAGCACCCTGAGGTAGAGAGAATATCCTGTAGCTGTAGGGTGTCAGTGATCCAGATATCGTGCTATTAGCAGTGGAGTGTATCCTGGGTCCCACAGATCTGAGCTGAGCGGCTGCTGTACACTGCTAAACAGATCTAAAACGATCCTGTCACCCATTTAGAGAGGACCTGTCTATATGCTACCTGATGGTAAAGGGATGAGGCAGGGATTAGAAGAGCCAGGACTAGTAGGGCAGAGACAGTACATATATATAGTATATGCCCCTGCAGACAGGGACACTGTACCCAAGCATCCAAGAGCATGAATAATAGTGAGTGAGAGCATAAGAGTTAGTGAGCGTGAGTGAGAGAGAGTAAGTGGGTGAGTCTGAGAATGAGAACATGTGAGGGTGGGAGTGTGAAAACATGAATAAGAGTGAGCATTAGTGAGAGTGTGAGAGAGCATAATAGAGTGAGTTAGAAAGTGTAAGTGATCATGCAAAATACTTGCTCATGTCCAAAATGTTATAAATCACCGGGTTTGGGGAAATTTGTTTTACTACTTATGTACTTTACTAAAAATGTAAATTCACCCGTCTGTTATAGATGCAGTGTTGGAAATGTATGTACCGCATATCAATTATGTATGAGAACTTGGAAATATAATGTGTACCATAATAACTAGGCGTAGCTAAATTATGCTAATTATGTGGGCTGGGCAGAGTGGGTAGTGGTTTGAAAAAGTGTTTTTAGGTTTTTAGTATTTTTATAATTGATAGTTAACAGCTATTGGACATTTTTTTCAAATGTTGGCAACTATGCCAAAGCAGTAACCATGGAGATGGCTAGTAATGATAAACAGGAAAATACATATTTTTCTCCAATCATTTCACCATATATGCCAAACCAACCAGTATAAGAAATGAAGTCTGAATAATTTTCTTAAACCTCCCACATCCTCTTACTAGATGTATCCAATAAATGTGGTTTGGCTCAATGCCCATAGAGAGGTTTCTGTCAAAAGGTGATTAAGGTTATAGCCCAAAACCTTTAATCAACCGGTTTTGTGGGCTACTTGCCCTATTGACAGACTATCAAGGTTCAGAGTTCTTTTAAATCTTTACTCATAGAGAAGCTGCCAAAGAGTCTCGGACCACAGTGTATTATGTAGTTGGCATTCTAAGAGTTATTAATGATCCTACAGGACCTGTTCTCCACAAACATGTGGATGAAAGAGTTCATTTGAGGTAAGTGTGACCTGTTACATATACATTATGCAAGCAAAACCACTAGCAAATGTATAACTATAACATTATAGCTACCTTTTTGTTTTACTACCTATTTACCTAGTTTATTTCTCCTAGTGAAGTCAACTACAAGTATAGCTAATAGACTGTGTACACTGTATTCTTGTGCTATAATTCTCATGGTTAAAGCATTTTTGGAGTGTACAGAGTGTAGGGTATGTGTGTACTCAGATTTTCAGATTTGATCTATGGTTTCAGTACAGTATGATGTAGAGAATTAATCCTGGATTCTTTCAAGTAGGTTATCACGTCACCTGGGCATTTGGTCACCACACCTACTTAAAGACCACAAGTAAGATGATCACTGAACAAGGTAATCTGTATTTTTCTTATTATCTTTTATTTTTTTCCACACAGATTACCAAAATACACACTAATACATACTAATGACAATGCCCTACCAGATATTCAGGTGTACAAGATGTTGTGGTGGCTTTAACGGTATGTGAGGCATGTTCACAGATCGGATACTTCACAATGTATGCCCTTGTAGATGGGTGGCTTGTATGCCTTATGGGGAAATCTAGTCATGCCTTCTTTATTAAGAAAATTTGGTAAACAGATAATTGTACCTAATTGTAGGACCTGCATAGAGACAAAGGGGTCTGTCTATTCAATAAAGGGAGAGTTTGCAGGAGAGTTGTAGCTTCAACTTTGTTACTTCACTATTATGAAGGGCCAACATTGGCAGTTTTCTCAAACAAGAAGGGTTTAGTTGGGCTTGTATAAAAGATCAGGAAGCCTTGACTAAATCTCACTGACTTAAGTATGCATTATACCGGGGCCGCCAAGTTCTATCTCCAGCACAATCTAAGTGAGGATTGGTCTTCATGATGTATAGTGAAGTCAAGGAGTGACACTACTACTCTACTGCAAATTCTCCTACAACTTTCTTCCTAAGTGAATGAATTCCAGAGCTACAAATTGTGTAACCTGGTCAACACTATTTGCTGTAAATAGAAAACATTATAGAAGTCAACTTGGCCTGTTTATAAAACCCTTGATAGTCAATGGGGATTCCTGACACTTTCGTCACTGTTGGCAGGTAGCTTTGTACCAGGTTTGGTGTTAGAATGGTGTAATCTCTCTTGGCAAGTCTAAGGGATTCATCATGTGTCAAGAACTGAGTTCTGGAAACTGTTTGATCTACAGCAGTCCATGCAGAAATTAGTATGTATTATAACCTTGTCTCCCACATAAAATGCAATCTAACCTAATGCCTCTTGTATACTGATCAGTGTATGTGGGAGATGGGGCATTGAAATGCCGAGGAGTTGCTAGTCACCAGCAGGAATGTAGACAGAACTTAGTAGGCGATGGGCAAAACTATAGCTTTTGGCACACAATGGGTAAAGCTTTTTGGCACATTAAATTTTGGTTAATTGAGTTTGTTTATTAATCCACATTGTGGTACTTTAATTGTAATGCACAACACCTTTACTGTTTGTCCATGCTCAATTCCTTATAATAATTTGTAGTAGCAAATTGCCTATGCATACTTACTACTGTCAACTCGCTTTTACACTTGCATAAAACTACACTTGGCAAGTTTTTGATTATTTAAACCCCCCCTTCCAACAACACAAAAGATGGGAGGAAAGTGGAGGCATTGTTGGTTACATGGCTCCGGAACGGGTTACTTTTACTTTTACTCCCCCCCATCCCACTGGATATGTAAGGTCCCAGCCCTCTCAATATGATTTCTTCAATATATTTAGCTTACCCATCCCAGCAGAATCGTTGATAGGGAGGGCACGAGAGGTATCTACTACACTCTACCTGTGGGGACCCATGTTTTATGTTTCATTACTTATGTTTTATTATTATAATGATTATTATTATTTGTTATAAGGGGGGTTTTTGAGATGCAGATGAAGACATCTAAGTTCAGTCCACACAATTCAAATACGTAGACACAGCTCACAGTAAACGTATTCATTGAAGAATATCCAAGTTGCTTTGTGAGTTATAGGATAAAATGCATGCAACTTAGGTCAAATCACATCTGTCGAATTAACCTTTCATTTTCATCTTTTTAGAACAGACCCCAAAACCTCACTGGGGCTGTAACACATCAACTCAGGGTAAAAACAATACATAATAACTGGTAATTATAAATATAAAATAATTTATAATAATAATTATTTTTTCATGGCATTTTGAAAATGTATAGGTTAGAGAATGTTTACATTTTTAAGCTTTGATCTAAAATGTTTAAAAAAAACGACAGATACCTATAGATAAATTGTAAAGTGCCTGTAAAAAATGTTTAAAATGATATCAGCCTCATAAATCAAATAAAATAGAAACTCCTACAAAACTCTAAAGCTATCAGTAAGATTTATGCCAGGATGGACACAGTGTTCTAAGAAATGACATTTTGCTTGTAATTCAACAATACCAAGAAAAAAATAAATACTAATAGCATAAAATAAGTGTAACAAAAGAAAAAAAAAGTTTGTTTTCACATAACTCTCTCTTTATTCAGCTAAACAGGTTTTTTTTATTTTCTCAAAGATATAGTTTGGATTAGGATAATATTTTTCTAATCAATATTTTCTCCCCTCGGGCTATTAATACAGAACTGTATTTTTTCCTCTGCAACTGCTGGATGCATTTTATGAGATTTCTTCTGCACTGCTCTTGTAGATGCTTGCTCTTTACGTTAAATCTTTCACACTTTATTGTGGCGTGGTGTAGTCTTTAACGGAGACATTTATCTATAAAAGGTTGGATGCTGCTTGGCAACTAGAGACACAGGATTTGCCCTTTGTGGTAAATGCAATACAACTAAAAGGCTCTGATAAATTTTTGGAGTGCCAAAGCTGTATATAGACAGACAGACATATAGAACGACAGATATATACCGGTATGTATAGATTAGGAAAAATAAATTAATCTGTATAACTGATAAAAGCTTGAGAATTTGACTGTTTACCTAAGCATCTACAATCCTCCCAACAAAGTAATGGTCACATCTAAAAGGTGTGCAACCAGACCTCAAAACTTCAGATAAATAAACATTTTTGTGTGAAGCAGTATACTGTACAAAAAAAGTCCTATTTTTTTAACAAAACAAAAAAGTAAATGGTGAGTGCATGTTCAAAATATTGTTCAAGATAGACTTCTACGGTAAAAGAAGCTGCTGCATGTTCATTATCCGCATCATCTAAGCTGCCATCTGCCAGTTACATCTACCCAGCAAGAGCAAAGCAGTGATGAAAGTGAACTATACATTGTTCATACTTCTACCCCTTGCCAGCTTGTCAGGCCTGCATTTTCCAAAGTGAATATCTGCCTAACAATGAAATGAAGATTGTGTTGAGGGCAATAATTTATAGCTGGGATTTCATGGGTCAACATGGAGATCTGTAATCATTACACTTGGATTTACTACATGCTTCTCCTTCAACTGCCTTACTGCCCTGTCTGTTCTTGTCTATCCTTTATCTCTGGTGTCAGGCCCAATGCCTACATTAGTTATCTTGTGTCATTACCAACATAGGTTGTGTGTCATCTACTTACACTAGGTATACAGAGGTGATATATGACTTTATTGTCTTTAGTACCAGCTGATAGCAAAACAGCCAGAGCACCTATATATATATAAGACGTCAGCTCTATTTGTCTTACTTTAACACGTCTGCCTATGGGCTGTTCCATATCATTTAACTATTTTGATAATTTTATCAAATTGGCTATGAAGTGTGACGTTTTAAACGCACCTCCTGATCACTTAGGATGTGAATGCAGTTCTACAGAGGCTGATTTTTATGCAAGTATCATGGGTGTTATAAATGTTATTGAAGCTCTAACTTTGGTTTAGACTAGAAGCTAGATGTTGGGAGGTCTTTTCACTGACTGGGCTGCCTTGTTGAAGCAAATTGTGACTCACGTTTGAGCTTTGCAGCAAGTAAAGAAATTTGCATTGAAATTTGCAAATCTTTAAAATTTAAGACTTATATTTTTGATGTTTCTTAGACATAATCCAATCAAAGTTATAAAAAAAACCTCAAATGCACATATGAACATGTTCCAAATTTGGCGCTGTAACATCCCAAAAGCACAACAAATATTCATATGTGTTTAGGGATTAAACACAAATTGATGCGTATTTGTTTTCTTGCAGGTGTGCACATATGTAGGAGATACACTAGAACAATGCATGAAAACAGATTTTACTACAGGAGAGACTGCATAAAAAGTACTAAAATACCACTCGTTTTTTTGGAGCATTGGGCACTAAAATATTTATTGAATTTACAAGCCCAACGAAATAAAAATATCGTTACTACAAAGCAAGGCAAGTTTTTAAAACTTGACTTTCAAGTTTGACTATGAAATCAGGACAAATATTATGTCTTTTACATGCCTATATTTTTGTCACATACAAAATGATAAAAAAATATTTTTGTATATTTTAAGCATATTAATTAATATATTCCAAAGAATCAGAAGAATCTTCAAGCACTCATCTGTGATAGTTTTTGGGGTGCCGTTTTTATACTTTATTGACAAATGTAAGTTGCTTCAGTAACATAATTGGCTTTGTATAGCGTGCATATATTTTTCAGGCTTATTGTAATATATATATATATATTATATATATATATATGTGTATACACTGTCATGTGAAAAAGAGTTATTATATCAGGGCATAATAACAATTATCTGTTCCTTAGTAACTCTACAAATTTGGTAAATACAACCTCAGATGAACAACAACACATGACATACTACACCGTCATGAGTTATTCAACAAAAATAAAGTCAAAATGGAGAAGCCATGTGTGAATCATAGAATTCAAAAAGGGTGTTCTTTATTTTTAACACAACTGTATATCCACCACAGATAAAAAAGGGAGAGCCTTAATGTTTGTGGAACATAGTAAAGCTCTTTCATCTTTTTATGTCTTGTCATAAGATCTGACTCAGGACCATCTTTAATGCAGGGGAATAGAGATAGCTTTCCTGTCCACTGTAGTAAGGTGGCCTATGTAAACGCCAGCAGCCGTCTCAACAAAAGCTTCCTCCCTTTTGGCTACATCATCTATTGGTACCCAGCAGCAGGGGATACATACACCATAAATGAGGAAATGTTTGTTGAGACATCTCTGTCTTTGTTTGCACAGACATCAATTTCATACTCAGACCTCAATTTCAATAGCCTCAAGCCCTATTACATATAAAACAAAGGAAAGGAAGGGTTACCAGGAACCAACCCAAAGTACCTTTGCCAAGGACACTCTATAGCACGACCTGCCTGAATGCCTGTGGACCTAGAACGCATGTCCATCTGCCATATCATCAGAAAAGCGATTATGAAATGTTAGCAAATGTTCTCCAAGTTCTTTTACATTAAATACGTTCACGGTTTATATCTGTATGCTGTTCTCTAACATATTACCACCTAGGCCCTCTATATTGGATTCATTTTCAGTAAGTAAAGTAAAAACAAAATTATTCACCACTTATTTTGGTGTCAGTATGTCAGTAACATTGTGATAAAATACCTTAGACGCACCAGTTGCCTTGGACCTGCAGTAATTTTTCCTTGCAGGTTATAAGCTTTAATTTTCGATCACTGCTCATATACGCAATCTTAACTGAGACATTTCAACCCATAAGGGAACAGGATTATGAAACGCTTTGTCCGCATTTCATTTTGCACTTTGTGGGAGAAGCATCGCATTGATTTTTTTACCTTTTTTTTCCACTTTGACATGGGCACATTACACAACACAGCACTTAAACTGCTCTGCTCGTTCAGGAGGGGGAGAAGCAGAGAACTACTGTTTTTGACAAATAGCTGATTTAAATATCACTCAAGCTTTCTTTTTTTCCTTTCTTTGAGCAAAAAAAAAAGTAAACTTTTAATTAAAATAGTTGTATTTTATTTAATTTACATCAGAAAATGCTATGTCTTTTGTGAGCATCTGCTGTCTTGCTTCAAGTTATTCTGTATTGGATATCTGTCACTGTCATTTGATGTCTGCAGAAAATTCATACAATGCATTGCTAGTGTAATTCAGTGTGTCCGCGTTTGTGTGTGGGTTGGAGGTCACATGGCTGTTTCATCGTATTTGGTGTAGACCAGCTTGACTTTTCCCCCCTTGCTTTTACTGATGGTTGTGAGTGTATAAGTTGATTGACAGATGCACGCCAGAAACCCCCATCCTCTCATTCAAAGACCATACATTACGGATTGCATTCTATCAGCTCAGCAGCAGGACACAGGGACCATACGAGCTGTAATTGGCCAGGTACGGTGTCAGCCATTTCTCAAGTATCCTCTGTAGTTATTTATTTCATTGTTTCTATCTTGCCAGGGTTTCTCCATCTCATTATAAATTTATGTTCATAGTACCCATCCTCTGTCTTGCATTTTCAGCAACCAGTCACGCCAGCAATGGGATCTCAGAAGGGCAAAATGATGTCTTTTCTGTACTTAGTGCTATTTTTCAGTAGCACCTTAGTATGTGACTCACTTTATTTAAATATGAAAATAGTCCTCAAAACAAAATGTGAACAATAAAGCCCAATTTTATATCTTAACGTTGTTCTACATTTAGTTATTTCACTATGACATCTCTGTTTATATGTGTATGTATACAAAATATACCGGCATCGACTGTTTGAATTGTGCTTTAACACTTTAAATCCAAATTATTTTAGTAGACCTAGTGGTCTTCAGCTTGTGCCTGGGGGTCAGCTTGCAAATTAAGCCCTGCTAGGATTTGAAAGGTCCAGGTGGTCTGCTCAAGCTTCCTAATGTGTTCCAGTGCAGTTGCTTTAATAAACAGCTCTATTTAGTTCTCCCTCCTGCTTGTATCCAGGGAGGTGAACAGGTCTGGCTCTGCTGAGATGAAATGTCGGAACAATATCTCTCAGAGGCCTCACAATCTGATTCTTACAGCTTTACCATTCCGCCGTCTTTTGTCTTCCGAATGGGTCAGTGAGTCCTCCTTTTACTTCACAGAGATTGCTTGTATCTGTAATGTTTGATATTTGTGATTGTGCTTGTATGTAGCTGTTAATGTATACCTATTTTTTCTTAAGAACGTGTTACACATCCCTTTTGATATATGTAAACCATGACGCTACATTATAGATCACAGTTTAGGATAAAATAGGTTTATTTTTATGTTAATTGTTAAGGGTTTTAAACAATCCTAAATAATTTACTAATAATGCTAGACATCTGTGTGTGAAATAATGGATTACAAAGTTGCAGAGCAAAGTGGATTTTTAAGGAAAAAATATTTGTCGTGTTCTGATACAAGCTGTAAGTTTGAATTCCCATGTTGTGGGCTGTTAACAATTATTGTCAGAAATTGTCAGAAATTGGCATAAAGCAAGCTAGTTTTCCAAATGCATTTGGTTTAAATAAGATGAAAAGTTTGGCTTTAATGCATTTCTGTTATTATTCAAAGTATCGTTATTTAAGCACACAGACATTTAGGTTGTTAGAATAAGCGTTTATTTAAATCAGAGTCATTTAAAGAATTTAGTGACTTGCAAAAAATATAAAAATGGAGCACAATTTTTTTTTTAAATAAGTGGCGTTGAATTGAAAAATGAAAAAATATTACATTAATATGAAGGCAGGTCATATTTAATAGCTGAATAATAGTTTACTATTAATTAGCCGATAAGCTGCCTATGTCAACTCCGTGTAACTGTTGTTAATTTGGCAATGCTTCAGTCTAATTTACCTGTTGCATTAATGTGTTACTTCTAATTGTTATAATATCTGTGCTGTATTCTTACATTTTTAAAAACATTTACATGTTAAGGATTTTTTTCAACAGTGGTGAACATATCATGGAACTGCACATATAATATATATATATATATTAACCTTGTAATATCTCGGTATGGTATAAAACATGTGTACATATATACTTTTGTCACCTCAAATGGATACATTTTGTTTTTAATCTCTAATTTAGAGTGAAGGGGACCATTCATTTTTATTAAATAGATTTCATGAAAAACAAATATTTTTTTACCTAAAATGGCAGCACCCTAAGGTATCCCATTTTTTATCTTTAATTTGGTGATGAAACTTAAAAAAGAAAAATTAAAAAAGTATGTTTCATTAAGTTAAAAAAAAAGTGTAGTCAAAGAAAACTTGGCAAAGTTATTCTTGCTTATCTTATTTATTAGATACCGTATATTAAATATATATACATACACACACACATATATTTATATATGTATATATACGAACACAATGTAGTTTATGAAAAATAGCATAATAGCTCACAAAATGTCCCTAAAAGTTTTTTGCTGTTCTCACCAAGATAGTATATCTCTTAATGTATATCTGTGTAAAACAGTATTGAATCCAGGACAATATATATATATTCGATAAAAAGTAAGATTTTAAGCTTGTTTTATTTATACATTTGGTTATTGTATCTTCCTGATGATTTCCAGCAAAGGTTTTTCATCCCTCTGAAAAGCTGTTTTTATTTTATAATGGAGATATCCCATAATGCTTTCAGGAAAAACAGAAATGACAAGGAAATGCCAAGATTGACCTTTTGCCTTTGAAAGTGCATCTTTCAGGAAATGTACAACATATCTGTGTTATTATGTCTACATGATAATAATGTGGCTTCCTGTGCATGTGTATTCTTGTGTTATGCTGGGTACATTTGTAATTCATAGTAATAGAAATATATGTCTATATATATTTAGCACTTAACCCTAATATTCCCATATTTCTTGTTCGCAATTGCCCACCCCCAAAAACATTAAAGAATACAGGGTCTCCTTAAGTTGCACTAAAACAAAGTTTATTATTTGAAATATGTAGGCTTTATAATGGTCAAATTAGGCTAATGGTTCATTTGAACAAATAAAGAAAAGCTTCATTTTCTAAGTGTTATTTTTCAAAATAAATTGTAAGCAGGGACCCCTTCTCCTGTCCCAAGTCTTACCTTTGTTCATATTGTTATTATTTTTTATGTATAGATTATCGAGTTTTTTCTTCCTGTAACAATATGCTAAATTAAATAGTTAGGTTGATGGTACACTAGGTGGAGGTAACCTCTGTGTATTGATAATACACATGACAACAAGTTTGCCAGAGAAGACACAAAAATAAAAATACATGAAAGGGAATAACAAGCCAACAAATATCCCGAGGTAATAAGGCATGAATAATGTTGTTAATTTTGTATTCCCCCCTAACTGTGATAGTACTACAAAATTTCCTGGAGCACTACAAATAAAATGTAATAATAATTTAAAAATTAGCATCAACAATGTTATATTAAAATTGAAAATAAGTAATAAGCAACACAATAAGCAAAATATTGGCAAGCAAAATTAGCATCTGAGCTTATAAATTAAGTTCAAACATTTAGAAGAAAATAAAGCTAAAGTGAACATTATTTTAAAAAATCAGAAATATATTTAGATAAATATAAAAACAATATGTTATATAAGTAATAACCAAGGCTTTCTTTTCATTCCAGATTATTCTTGTTAAGGATAAAAAAACCCACATGATTTCCATGTTTTTAGGTATTCCCTGACAGTTTCCATTATTATTATTTCAATTAGCTCACCGTGCATTTTCATTTTCTTCTTTGTATTTGGCATACTCGTCTTGTGAGTGACAGGTTAGTTCATCAGTCTTACAGCCCTCCTGTTTTTCTTTCATCTCGTGCAGACAGGTCACTGTGTCCAATACCCTTCAGGCTCTTTATTCCCCAGAGAAACCAAGGCCAGCCTGCCATCTTGATACATAGGCCTTAGGGCCTAGGCTGGCTGCACATTTTTATGTTCAGTGGCTTTTGGGATATATAATGGAGCAAAGGATATTAAATTAGCTGGTGAGGGAAACAGATGAGGTGAATTAGGTTAGATTCAGCAATAATCCAAATAATATGGTGAATAAACTGTGGAATATAATTTGTGTGAAATGCTAACATAACTAATACTAACAAACCTACACGTGAGGTCTAGAAACAAAATTATGTAGCTCTAATACATATATTTTGTTAATATGTAGTATGTATTGTACTCTAATTACAATGAATAGTTAATCATAATAACAGCTTTATTACCTTATTTGCTTTATACACAGTGGATGTCTTAAAATTAACGTTAAAATAATAATTATTTATCGGTTCAAATTTCCAACATTAATGATTTTTGGAAGATGGAGACCGGAGACACCCATAACACTCATTATAACACAAAATTCACTCTTAACACATACACGCTCTCACACACTAAGTTGAACATACATTCATACATGTACCTGGGATCTTTCTGGCTCCGGCCCCACTGATGTTGCGGGAGGTCTAGTTAACATTGCGGAACATAGTCTATTTTTAATGGGGAAGTGGGGTCCCCCGCAACCCAGAATGACATAGGCTATTTTTAATGGGGAAGTGGGGCTCACGCAACCCAGAGTTTCGCCTTAGTGATCCAGAGAAGCAGTGCTTCACTCTGAGTCTCTGGGAAAAACCTGGAGCATTCAAAGGTATGTACACGCATACTTACTCATACTAAAGAATCTAGTACCTCGTACCTTAACCTTGCCCAGAGCTGCGGGCAGCGATATTGTCACAGATTCAGGTAACATTTGGCTCCTTGCCCCCTGGGCCCACCTCTGACAGCATATGGTAAATAAGTAATATTACTGTTCACTGGACAACAGTCTATAATAATAAATTGTATGTCTAAATATGACTCATTATAAAGTCTTTAATGTTCCACTGTGAATTTACATTTGGCATAATTTACTCATTAATCCTTAAATTGGCATCACATTATCTATCATGAAATCGTATTCCTGTAAAGAATAATTTATCGCCGTATCCCACTGCCGCTAATGATAAATAAGTAATAGTTAGAAATAAATTGGCAGGTCTTAAAACCTTGCCTTGCAAACAATGATACGGTACAAAATTATGTATTGATTTTAATAGTGATACAAGTTGACAGTTTACATCACGTGGAATGAGTTGACCAGATCCATTTTACCTTATTAATGTGATTCCTGTGCAGTGGATCAAATACTATGTTATCATAACATTCTGCACTTTCATGCAGTGTTATCAATACTGTTCACATACCTACTACGTAAAAAAATAAAGCTTAAATGAGTGTTACAAAATATTAGATCAGAGTAGTTTACTATGTTCACCGTAGCGGTTAAATATTTGTAAGCCTATATTATTTCATGACAGCACGTTTACTGCGTAAACTTACATTGATTAAAAGTGTGTCTTATGTAGATTATGGCAGCGCCAGACTGAGGACGGCAAGACGGTCCTGGCCAAATGATGTATGCGATCGACAGCTGAAAAATGCAAGCAAAAATGCAAATGTGCCATACTTGTGGAAATGTGTATTTCTACCTTTTCCTATTATATATGGAATATAATATTTGACGTTGGCCAAATCAATTTACCCCATCAAACCATATACTTCTGAAAACTAGACACCCCATGGGTATTTTAAATGCGGATATTTTAAGTCTTTCCATGCCGTTAGTTTTGGGAAGATACACCACAAGTTTTAGGACTCAATAAAAACATTTTGTTTTTAATTTTTATAACAAGTTTTGGCAAGAACGCATTGCATCATGAACCTGTACATATATGGGCTTTGTCATGGAGGGCTCAAAAAAATTACTTAGTTATCATTACTTTTACTATTTAGTTTTGCATTCATGAGGAAATAATGAAGAAAGTATTTTTCTTTTTTTTAATATAATTTTTACCATTATATCATGTGATGTGTTGCATGCGTATCAATTTTTTTATCATGTTTTTTATCATGTTTATTTAACACTTGATTAATTTTGAGGCTTATCCCTGCTGACATGAAAGTATACACGCATCCTCCAGCACCTGATACCTAATCCTCCCCTTATGTAATTATAGCAAAACTATAAAATGTGCCCACAGGGAACTTGATCCCCAGGTCTAATATATATATATATATATTATATATATATATATATATATATATATATAAAGGGTTTTCTTTGGGCTTACATAGGTGCACATGGTAAATTAAAGGCAACTTAAATAAGCAATAATTGCTAGACATATGCACGGTGAGTAAAAATTGCTCAAGATTGAAAAGAAAGATTCCCCCCAGAGTGAGTACAGTCAAAGAGGTGCAGCAGCAGCAATAGTAGAGCACTGGGCCTCGGCAGGCAGACACTGAAACATCATAGGCATATAAAGCCCCTTGGAGCAGGACTGGATTTTCCCAATATTACAGTCCCTGTAATAGAATACAGTAGTCACTACAGCTTCTCCAATCCACCCAAAAAAACTAAAATATTAATTAACTTGCAGTGTGGTAGGTGAGCAATGAGCATACCTGGGAACTGCTCGGATCCGGCTACCCGGAGCCTTCCCTTGCGGGACGCGGCCAGGACTGCACACTGACGTCAGCCGCCGGTCCCACTGACGTCAGGGGAGTTCCCGCTGACGTCGGTGGGCGGTCCTGCTGACATCGGGGGAGTTCCCGCTGACGCAGGTGGGCGTTCCCGCTGACACCGGTGGGCGTTCCTGCTCACGTCAGGGGAGTTCCCGCTGACGTCGCGGGGAACATCCCCGGGTCTTGAACCGGAGGAGCGGCACTCACCCGGCAATCCCCAGGCCAAACCCGGAGAGTTCCCAGGTATGGCAATGAACATCAATCTCAGCCTCTGCTAAGCTCATTGTCACTGTTTCACACCCCAGCTCCCATCACTCTGGAACTGCTGCTACTGACAAGTTAAAATGGTGTCAGCACACTTATATACCTAATGCCTATACCTAAATTACCACAGGTTGTTGGACCCATCAATCACAGCCATAACAAACAAAAGTTTTAGATTGAGAAGTTTTAGATAGATGAGAATATTTGTGAAGGAGTCACTATCAAACTGGTGCCATTTAAGTGGAGTCCAGTAGAAATTGGATTATTTAAAAGTTGAATTATTGAAGGTAACAGAATATTGTATTAAGTTGGCCAGTAAAAGCAAAAAAATTAAAGAAACCACTGTGATAATCCGCAGTTAGCCTCTAAGAAATAAAAAAAAAACAAGTGAGGAAGATATGAAAATGAAGTAATTTGATACATGTGAGTTTATTAAGGCGGTTCTACTTCTAAGGTAAAGACAAATATGATGGGATACACCCAAAGTTATTAAAAGAGCTTGGTGGTGTACTAGCAAAACTGTTAACAGATTTATTTAACAAATCATTGTTAACGTTGTCCGAGAGGATTGGAAATTAGCAAATGTTGTGCCCATTCACAAAAAAGGAAGTAGGGAGGAGTCGGGCAACAACAGGCCAGTTAGTCTTACATCCATAGTGAGGAAATTAATGGAAATGTTAAAGGATAAGATTGTTGAACCTCTAAAGTCACATGGGTTTCAAGATAAATTGGGTTTACAATAATTGATCAAGGTGGTGCAGTAGACATTGCCGATCTAGATTTCAGTAAGGCTTTTGACAGTGTTCCACACAGAAGAAGACATATGTAAACTGCAATCTCTGAGTTTAGATCCCATTATTGTTGAATGGATTAGGCAGTGGCTGAGTGACAGATAACAGAGGGTTGTAGTCAATGACGTATATTCAGAGCAAGGTCTTGTAATCAGTGGGGTATCTTAGGAATTCTATTTGGAACCGTTCTGTTTTTATTAGTGATATTGCAGAAGGTCTTGATGGTAAGGTATGTCTTTTTGCCGATGACACAAACATTTGCAACAGGGTTGATGTTCCTGGAGGGATAAATCAAATGGCAAATGATTTAGGTAAACTGTAAAAATGGTCAGAGCTGTGACAACTGACAATGCTGATAAGTGCAGGATAATACACCTAGGGCATAAAACCCAAAGGACAGAGCATATACAGGTGCTAATGATAATCAATTTAACATGTAGGTTGAAACACGAACTGAACAGAAACAGTTGTGCAGAAAGATAAAAACTCAGTGAGGAACAGCAAGTCTTATTAACAAGTGAGGTTGCTGCAGACAATAGTCACACACCATGACAAGACTGAGCAAAACACAAGGTAGTTAAACTTCTTCATCAAGGTCTCTCCCAGGCAGAGGTTTCAAGGCAGACGCGAGTTTCAAGATGTTCTGTCCAAGCTCTTTTGAATAAGGACAAAAAATGTTTTGGACTGCAGATGCAGTGGTTGGTCAAGTAAACTTAGTGCAGCAGATGAAAGACATACTATGCATTGTTCCTTTTGCAATCAGAAGATGTCCAGCAATGGCATCAGCTCAGCATTGGCAGAAAAAGGTACATCTAATGTTCAAAAAGCCATACCTTGTGTGGAAACAAGGCTAAGCGACTCAACTATTCATGAAAACACAGTAATTGGGGTGCAGAAAAATGTTAGCAGGCACTCTAAAATATTTGTCTGTAGCAGAAGGACGTTTGTTGACGGGAAGGGCTAGAGAGAGCTACAACAGTAAAGCACGGTGGAGGACTTTTGCAAGTTTGGCGCTGCAATTCTGCAAATGGAGTTGGGGATTTGGTCAGAATTAATGGTCTCCTCCTTACAGAGCCCTGATCTCAACATCTTCAGGTCTTTCTGGGATTAAATGAGGAGAGAGAAGAAACTGAAAGTTATAGAGTGAAAAGCATTGTCTTAAACTCTGTGCATTTGGGAGCCAGAGTGTTATGGCCCCAGGGAGAGTACATGCTATCCTTGATTCTGTGTATTTTGGGCCTCTTGGGTGGAGTATGAGGAAGAACAGTGTAGGTATCTGATCCATGGGTGGGCAGGGCAGGGCAGGGTGAAGGAGCTGTGAGACTGCCTTTAAGATATCTGCATTTATTTAAGTTGGTGAGCAGACAAGCTGCACAAGGATAGTGAGCAAAGTAGGTGCTCAAAAGAGCAAGGATTTGTTTATTTTGTTCAGGTCAACCTGCCAAGGATGTGTGCAAATAAAACAGGCAAATGCTTATTAATCCAGACGTGACTCTAAGCCCCTCCTACCCTAGAACACTGTGCGCTTATCTTAAAATCCCAGATATCACCTCAGTCTTAGTTATGGTTTGTCACAATATATATCTACAGATCAACATGGGTATAAGTAATGCATATTAGTGAGAAGTCCGTGAAAACCTTCTGGCTCACACTTTCCTTAGAACATCAGATAAATCTACACTGTCTAAAAACACATTGTACAGATGTATCCAGATTTATCGCAGCAAATGGTGCCCAAAAGACCAATGGCTCAGTCTCATCAATTACAGGAATGACAAAAAACATTTTCAAATACAATTCAATACCAGCAAATGCAAAATAATGAATTTAAGACATAAGGCTCCAAAGGCAGAATTTAGGATTGATGTGTTATGCTGAGACCAATTCTAGAATAAAAGGATTTCAGAGTACACAAGCAATGTTGCAAATCAATGTGACACTCAGTTGAATGTTGGGATATATATGAACACGTATTATGACTAACAGAAAGATCATAATAGTGACTTATTTATAGTTAACACCAATAATATGTTAGTCTACAATTACATTACATAATATTAGTGTCCATGGTCACCAGAATGAAGAAGGAGTTGTGTCATACCCTAGAAGTCTCCATGGTATAACCTAGAGTCTCCATGTGAAGCCCTGCTTCCCCAGAAGAGGCATTTGGGAAAACTGCCTGCTTACTTTCTCTGGTGGTTCTTCACTCACTTTGCTATCACTTAATGCAGCCTGGGGCTAATCAAACAAAGAGGAACGTGACCTGGAGTTCCCAGGAATGTTTATATAGTTTCTTTTGAATTTCAAGCATCACCTTGACTATTTCAAATATATACATTAAATAATATATTTATTATAAAAATATAAATATATACTGAGTATCTTAAAATTACATTAACCGTAGCTTTATGTGTTTTACTTAAACTTGAAGGTGGAATTCCTTCTGATTTAAAAGATGTTTTTATCCTAAAATCCCCCAAAGAAAATTGACTCTGCCTGTTTCCCCCTGTAGTACAATGCACGTTATCATAGATATGTGATTTTTCTGTTTCCATCACCGCCTTGATAATACCGCCTAGTCATCTATAACAAGCAAGTCCCTGTTTAATTACCTTCAGTAAAGTACAACAACCTCAAATGCCTATCAACAATATGTAGGTTGATTATACCACGGATGCTGTAGTAAAGACTGCATTGGATTCCATTTACCGCATATGCGGTTTCTCATTTCAGATTAAAGCTCACATCAGTGCACATGTATCTTACGCTTCGTCTACTTGTTCCATTGTTCCTACATGAACCACCCTTTGAGGTTAGATAGCTCATGGATTGAAATATATTTTATTACTATATAATTACCACTATATGATTACCACTATTTGCTCCTATTTTCATAGTACATTGTATTTAAGACCAGTACCACTAAACAATCTTTTTATTTCCAGTGTTATTCTCCAACTACAGTTGTTTTATAGAAATAACTCAAGTTAAATTTACTTTTTGCTACATTTAAGCCAAGATTTTAAAAATGCACACATATTTAAGTACTGTACAAAAAGTTTAATTATTTTTTTTTCTTCTCGTGGAAAAACAGAACAGAGCCTTACTCTTTTATTCGCTGGAGGACCATGCAACAACACTAAAATGTGCTGTTATTAATCTGTGGCACATATGCTGTGTGTATATTGGAACAATAAAGAGCTGCCCCTTGGAGCTTCTAGTCAAATATTCCTAAGGCAGAATAAACGGGCTCATATTATAGAAAAATATTGTGGGAACCACTGAGCCATAAACACATATTTCTAAATAATGGTTATATAATATACTGTATGCTCCACACAATGCATTATATATAACAGTAGGAAGCTTCCGATGGATCTGTCACTTGTAAGGCTGAATTTAAATGCCAAAAACCATTGTGGATAAAAAAAATGCTAGTGTACTCCTCACCCTAAACTATGGTTGCCACCTTTTGCCAAGCCATTTCCTGGATGCTCTTTGAAAGGTTATGCTCAGTGAAGTGGTCATAAGCATGGTTTGCAGTATTAAGCTAAAGTGTGGGAAGAGAGGAAGAAAAAGGGAGAGGAAGGAGATAAATTAAATACATGAAGGAGAGGAGAAAGACAGGTGAAGAGATAAAACAGACTGATGTGAAAAAGGAGAGAACAGAGGAGAGAGAAATTGGAGAAAGAAGGG
This sequence comes from Spea multiplicata, assembly GCA_009364415.1. Classification (NCBI taxonomy): domain Eukaryota; kingdom Metazoa; phylum Chordata; class Amphibia; order Anura; family Pelobatidae; genus Spea; species Spea multiplicata. Next base: position 38,000 of record VKOC01014822.1, read on the forward strand.
AAAAGAAAGAGAAAACTAGATTAGCAACAACAGGGAAAAGAAAGAAATGAGAGAAAGGAGGGAAGAGAAGTGTAAAAGTGGGAAGATAACAGCAAAAAAACATTTGGACCTCCTCAGCTGTGTACCTAGTCAATTTCACTTGTCCAAACATAAACAGGTAATTTTGATTCTAGGACTGTCCAGGTTAGAAACATAGAAGCACAAAAAGTAACGGCAGATAAGAAAATTCAAAATGGACTCAAACAGGTAAACAGTGGCTCCAGATATATTAGTAATATAGCTCGAGCCACTTTTAAGCCACATCTCTTTTATGATATTTAATGACGCAGGTACCCAATATGATTTCTGTGAAAATATGATGATGTTAGGGCATGTACAAAACATTTGTGAGGTGAGGAGAAAACCAATGCGTGCATTCATACCAGCAATGCGTGCTTTCTGTTGGTGTGCGAAATTTAAAACGGGATTATGTGTGTACAATGTAATGTAGGAGCTACTCATATCTATTTTTATATTATCGACGATAAGTAGCAGCAAGCTTTAAATATCTGGAATTTATAACATTTAATGTGAAATACCAGGGATTATTTCATTAAAAGCTGTTTGAATTAAATATGAGTCTGGTTAAAAGTGGTTTGTGCTGTGCGAATGAGACACAGTTATTTAAGAGTGTGGAAACTTTTTTTTTTATGTCTGTGGTACAGGTAAATGTGCTGTACCTTCAGGCTTTTTGTTTTATCATTAGCTTTGAAACCTCTGTGATATGTAGGACAATTTCTTCAAAAGAAAGATTAGCTGTTGATATTTGCTGCATTCTCTCTGTTGTCTGGAAGTGCGGTTCTCTGTGTGCGTTTTATCTAACTGCTAGATCAAAAAGGAAAGCTTAAAAGAGAAAGGCAGCATTTCCTGCTATTTGGAAATTGGAAATTATTTCTTTTTTTTACACTACACATTTAATGAAGAAACCAATGAGAAATAGTTGTCACAAGCGACATCCAACTAGCAGAAAAACATGGTTTTTAAGTCAGCCATTAAAACAACATAGGAAGACTGAAAAAGTTTGAATGTTTTTATATTTGTCTCAGGATATGGTTGCTCAATTAAAATGATCTTGTTGGGGGAAATGGGTAAACTGATGATTATGAAAATCACATACATCATTTTCTTAAAGACATGGGATCTTTGTCAATGGCGTCTTCTGGCCTAGATTGACTAGGCCTAAGGCAGCAGGTCCAACGGGATGCAGCTCTCTGCTACATAACAGACAGTTGCCCTATTGGGCGATCAAGCTTCCTGTAAAGCCAATGTTCGGTGGGCCAGGTAAAAGAGAGATCAGTGATGTCTCCAATTTGCCCAATAACATGTATTAAAGATAAATAGGTCTCTGATTACCATACCGGGGAAATCTCCCGACTTGAACAGTTTACAGATGAAGTTCTGTTTCCCTGGGTCTCCAAGACAGCTTTCCCTGCTCCCCACCCAGTTACTAAAATTCAACTGCTTTGAAATAGGAAAACAGCACAATATATTTTAAAATGTATTGATAATCCAATACTAGCAAACTAATAAACTATGGTGAGCGTCCCCCTTTAAGGCAAACATTCTGTGAACATTATACATAAGCAATTACATGGTCCAACCGTATTGAAAAATTCCTTTTTTTATTTATTAACACAATTTTATCAAAGCAAATATTTTCAACATCCAATCAAATTTTGACAAAAAATCTGAATATCTATAAAGCAGGTGTTAAGACCTCATTTGGGCTGTGGTTTACCCCCGAACCTACACAAAGCAAACTTCCATAAATTTTAAATCCCTCAATGTACTAAGTGAACCAAAAACACAATTCCCAAAATGTGATTTAACATAGAAAACATTAAAAATGTGCCTAAAAATGTACAACTCCACTGAGCATGCAAAAGAAGCATTCCCTGGTATGCTCCCAGCTTTCAGTAGAGGTAGTTGATGGAGACGTTACATGAAACACTAACTAAAGTTGTATCATTTTGCATGTAGTAAAATTCAAAATGGACTCCAATATGCATTGAACATGAAAATAAGGCTATAGTGTTCTTTTAAACGTAAGTATTTTGTACTGTATTTTGACCAAAGCATACAAACCTTTCTGTTATGTCAAGACATAAGTGGTTGGACATTCAGACCAAGTGAATATCTATGATAAGAAAAAAGGTATGCGCCACATGATTCACCCAACTAACCCTCGATACAGAGTTCATACAAAAAAAGAGAGAAAGAATATGCCTGTATCCATTCTTAATGCATAGAGATACCGGTTCTGCAGCATTCAGGCTCAGCAATGGTTTACAATCTGTTTGCTTTAACTTTTCTATCCTTCTAGGAGACTGTCATATAGTCTCAAGTGAATTTCACTGCAGTCTGTACTGTATCCTGACTAAAAAAGTTCATCAAGATTAATTTGAATCCCCCTTCCATCACACAGAGAGCACACATATTTATCAGGCATCTTGTTCTTTCATCTCCAGCGTTCTCTTGATCACATAGATTTTTTCGTAAGTCCCAAAGTCATCTTTTGAATAGTAAATGCCGTAATTCAATCAATACTCATATCATTTTAATGCTGTCTATGCAGTTACTGTTTTTATATAATATTTGTACAGCACAGCATAATGAAAAGGAATTTAAAACGTCTTAGACCAGTATTTTCTGCCAATTTTTAGGCACATATATAATGCAGGTAAATATTTTTGTTATCCACCTAATACAGTGAGCATTTTTAAAGTTATGGAATATTTATCTCTGTGGAACTCATGATCCACGTTCTCTACCTGGTCACAGCTTTGAGATAGCTATCTAGAATTGTTCGAGGGTTAAGCCACAGCCAAAAGAGGTGATTTTTATACTTTATTTTAAACTTTATAAATTTCAAAATTAACTTTAACCGGATGCTCAAAGCATTCTGTTTGATAAAATTTTGTAAATACATCAACAAAAGCTAATTGCCAGGGTAATATGTTTAGCACTATGTAATCGCATATGTATAACACTCACATCATATTACAAATTGAGCATTTTTTATGATGACCTACTGGGGAAACAACACGATTTTGTAACTTTTGTCTTAAATTAGTGATCACGGTGAGGCTTAGCATCCGTATATGTCAGTTAAATACCCCTTTCTTTTGCTGGGCAATCATTCCTGATTTACACTAACTTGCTGGCCTATTCACAGATAAAAAAATGAACTGGTAGGCAAAATTCATAAAGTTGTGGGGTTTTTTTGCTAGAATATAATAGTGAGTTTTATTCTGCCTCCTACAGCATTAACCCCTTAAGGACCAGTGCTGTTTTACGCTACGGGACCAGGGACATTTGTATGTCTTTCTTTAACCGTTATTTCCCTTTTTCTCATTTAGTGAACCCACACATATTATACTTTTGTATGGCTTTTTTGGTTGGCTTGGTTGGATGTCAGTTTATAGAAGGAAATACATTGTTTTAGACTTTGGTAACAATTTATTAAACCTTAATCATTTTGCCTTAATGAGCATCTATGGAATGACTGGGGCAACCATAATAAGGACAAAGGTTTTGGCTGTGGTTATCTGGCACAAAGTTCTGGTGTAGAGACCTGAATCGTCTGCCAGAAAAGTGGAACACCAAAGGCCCTGGAAGAATTCTTCACCCTCCAACTGGTTGATGCCTTGGGTTCTAGTGGCAGTGTGTCTTGTGATTCTTACAGTTAACAGCTTGTTATACAAACACAAGTAGTCAGACCAACCATAGTCAGAAGTGGTGGATGTAGGATAATGATAAATGAGAAGAGGACAGGCTAGGAGATATCAGTTATATTCATAGGCCAAGCCGAAGCCAGGATACCAGAGAGCAGAACAGTCAAGTTAGCCCGGTGAGTGGCCTGAGAAAGGTACATATCTGGTGCTTGATATTTGCTTTTGTATATCTTTTTCAATGGTATTATCACTTCAAGATGTAAAAAGAAAACAGTTTTAGAAAATAAATTTATTAGGAAATACTTATATCATATTGATTTTAACAAAAGAGACCCATCCTAATTTGTTTAACAAACCATGTGTTTAAAAACACACAAAAACATTTAATATTCCTTCTTAAAGGGGAACTCTTGAGTTAAATCAAGCCTATTCAGTTTTTGAAGCAAAATACATTATGACATTTAGACCTGGGGGCAATGTGAGTTTGCAATATATTATTTCTTTCTAGATATTTTATTATGTATTTTTTTTATATAGCACCATCATAGTCTGTAGCGCTCTACAGTGAGTAGACAGGACGTAACAAGTAGTATATAACATAGCAATTTGAGTTACAGAACAAAAGGTGAGGAGGGCCCTGCTCAAGCGAGCATACAATGGAGTGGATATTAAGGATTACCTAAAAATAATCTATTTTTTTATAAAATGATCAAGCAACCAAGCACAACTGGAGCAGTGTAGAGAAGTCAGCAGTAACATTTTATAGAAACCGACAGAATGTTTTAGTCGATAGCTTAAAGTGCATTTAAGAAATATAAACATCAATATCCTTGCTGTATTTATTATTTATTAAATTAATGGTTTTTCCAGCTAGTTAATATGATCTTAAAATAGCTCAGAACCTTATTTTATATTGTTTAAAAAGCACCTCACGTTGCCATGAAGATGTGTATGTTATTTAATGTTGTCCCACCAATTTAAAATTCTATCATAGAAAAAAAAGACTTCTCTGGCAGAATGTTAAATATAAATATAAAACTTGAAGTCGGTCCAGTCAGTAAAGGTCATTTCAAAGTGACACAAGTCCTTAAGCAAAACACAAATGTAAAAAAAATGCATTTGGTTAGTCAGCGTTCCCATCGGACTCTTTCTTTGTTATCAGAATGATTTTAGGCCAAAACAACATCATTCAGAAGATACAATCAGTCAGTTTTAGGAGTTATAAAATGCACTTTTAGCTACATGCACTACTTTGGAACAGTGGGGGTAAGTTTCACGTATTCTTTATCTACAGTTTGTAGACTCGGAGAACAGAGTTCACCTGTATTTATTTGTCGGTTGTGAAAAGGTGACAACATTGTCTTTTTTATACCAGTAAAGTGTACAATAGTTTTTTTTTTTATGTCACATATTTATTAATAACAATTTAAAAAAACGAAGATGTCCTTAATAACAAGGTGGGAGTGTTTAACTCCCTAAGCTCTCTGGAGCTAGACCTATCCTCTAACAAAGCCACTTCCTCAGGGAAGGTAGACCTCTGGTTAGCCTACCTGGGGAAGTTCCCAAAGTGTTTATAATGTTGCAGGGGAAGTACCGTATATTTAAAAAAGTAATTTAAAAAGTGCACATGACTTTCCCTTCTTTGGTCCTATGGGGCCAAAACCTAGCCCGACAAGTATTTTTATTTCCCCCATTCAAATGAGGGACTGAGGAGGGAGTACATTATTACTGCTAGTTTCATCAGTAGCCCAAATTTGTATGTACACTTGGGTACACCACTTGGGTAACATATACTAATAGTGTAAGTATCTTCTTAAGCTAATTTGTTGGAAGGAAAGACAATTTTAATATACTAACAAAATACCATGCATTGATAAGGGGGAGACACAAGCCACAAGTTTAAGCCACACGACATACAGATTATTTTTTGTCATATGCTGTTCTATAATTATTCTGACTTAACTGCTTGTGTTAGTATCATGCTACCCAGCCTAGTATACACCAAAACAAACTTTGACTCCTTCTTTAATGGCTGATTGCCATTCTTTAGTGCTTTGTTATAAAGTGAAAGTATATTTTTCACAGTCTGGCATTTACATTTGCATATACATTATAAGCATCACAACTGAATGCACCTTACATTGTTTCAAAGAAGGTTTGTGAGGGTATCTGTTTGAAAAAAAGCATAAAAAGGCAGATTAAACAAAATGTTTTTATGTTTTAACCCAACAATGGTGTGTGAAATAAGAGAATTTTATAATTTTTTAATTAAAACAATGAAACTTGTTATATTCTGATACACTAGATATTTTTATGGCGTGAAGAAGCTACACCATATGTATGAGAGGGAAAATACTCCATAAATATGTTATGTTATGGACCAGGCCTGAACAATCAATTGCCACCCACTCAAGACATTAAAATCTGGCACTGAATAAACAGGGCTAGACTTGAACAATCAATTGCCACTTACTCAAGACATGGAAATCTGGCAGTAAATAAAATATTTCATACCAAGTATAGTCACAAGATGGTAGTATAATCTCCCAATTGTTAATAAGGCCTTAGTTTACATGCACTCGTGTGTTTCACACATTTGTGTATATTGTGACTATATTGTGACTATAATTTCCCCATAGGGTTCAAGATGTTTGTTCATTTGGAGGTCATCCAAGGTAATGTGCATTACAAAAAGTGGACTTTGAAAAATACCGAGACAAGAACCCAATATTTTCTTCAAACATTGTGAAATGAAATGTGAAAAATACCTCAAGCTCCAATTTGTTTTGATAGTCTTAATTTTTCTCACATATATGTCAACAAAATAAAAACTACTAGAAGACGTCATTGTGCTGGTTTGTGTAGTCCTCAATTCAGATAAACCCCTCACTTGCTTTTTGCCAGCCATTTAAAGTGCACTGAAATGTCTGCTCACACAGCACTTTCCAAACTTGCAATCTCTAAAGACTGTAGTCTTCCTTTTATTTTATGTTTATTATATGACAAGCAACTAAGATACAGGTATACAAGTATACATTGTGTTAACCAATTTCATAACATATATAATATCCCAAATTCATCAAAACTCCTTCCCTTTTTAATCGTAGTACTGCATATAAATTTAATAAAAAAAATAAATTAAAAAAAAGATTGATCTGTTCTTCAACTGTTACCTCGTACAGAAATCCAAAATTTAAATGGCCCATTTAAATTCATATGGCAAGTAAACCTCTAGACATAGAAAATACTGTGCATGACTTTTGCCTCTACAGGGTTAAGGTAGTGGCTTGAGGGACTACTGGCATTGTTAGCTTTGGTCATTAGAACCAACCTGTAAACAGTACATTTATTCTGCTAGGGCCAAGAGAGATACAAACTTTCACAAGTACGAATCAAATAATGTGAAATATCAACCAACGAAAGGCCATTCAATCTTTTCAAGGAGTGCTCAGAAAGTTCTGCTAGATGCTGAATGCTTTAAAATGTTGACAAATATACAAAAGAATATCAAACTCATTTCGGTTAGTGTCATTCATGATGATTTATCATCGAAGTGTGGAAAAGCAGTGGTCTCAAAGGTGAAACAATTTTAGCTTCTTCGTTTTTCTTATTTTTTGAAAAAAACATAATGTTCCAGAGTGGTTCTTATATCCTTAGGGCTACGCTATTAAATTCAGACCCAGAAAACTTAATCTAGCAGCCAGATTTGACATGATTACGGCTGAATTGAAGTAATTTGAGAATAGTTTGTTGGGTGACGTCTGTTTGTAACTATACAGTTTCTTTATGTTCTTCTGTTGTACATCTTTTGATATCGAGTTGAAAATTTTCATTCTAATTTAACATCTTTAAAAAGAAAGGATTATCTTGAATTTCTATAGTTCTTTACTTTTCTAAAAAAAATGTGAGCTTGTGAAGTATGCATGAAACACTATACGACCATCATACCTATATGAGCTTGTTGGACATCTCATCCCAAAACTATATGCATAATATGGAGTCGGACTCACCTTTGCAGCTACAACAGCCTCTACTCTTCTGGGAAGGTGTTTAACAAGGTTTTGATATGTGTTTGAGAATTTGCGCCCATCACTCACTCGCTACAGAATCTTACACTGCCACTGAACTCACACTACAGTGGAAACATGTTCTCTGGATTGATGGATCACGTTTGATCAGATGAATCTGAGTTTGGCGGATACCAGGAGAACACTACCTACTGTAAAGTTTGGTGGAGGAGGGATAATGATCTTGGGTTGATTTTCAAGATTTGGGCAGGACCACTTAGTTCCAGTGGGTAATAATGTTAATGCAACAGGGTACAAAGACATTTTAGGCAGTTGTATGCTTCCGACTTTGTGGCGCCCGTTTGGGGAAAGCCTCTCCAGCACAAGGGTCCATAAAGACATAATTTGAGCAGTTTGGTGTGGAAGAATTTGCTTGGCCTGCACAGTGCTCTGACTTTAACCCCATTGATCTCTTTTGGGATGAAATGGAATGCTGATTGCCGAATGGATGCCAAAGTGGAGGATCTTATAGCTGCAAAGGTGGGAGGGTATTAATTCCTGTGTTTTTGAAATAGAATGTACAACAAGCTCAGATATGTGTGATGGTAAGCTGTCCACAAACATTTGATGATATAGTGTATGTAGCCCTTCATATGTTACATCATTATGTAGTATTAAAGGTAAATTAACTACTCTCCATTGGCATATTGTGTCTAATTATAAGTGGTCATAATGTTGTACCCAGTACCTGATTTCTCCCTTTTTTGTAGCAATGTAATTCTAAAATCTCAAACTGAACATGTGATCTGACAATAATATCCCTTACTGATGTGACATTTTTATTTTACAGAAGGTCAGACAAAATGTATTTTTGCAGTTGGTATATAATATGTGATTTGAGTTAACCAAATTAAAGTGGGCTGTCTGCTCAAATGGGAGATTTTAAGTTAATGTTATTAAAGGTTAATGACTATTTAACTCAATTGTTGTCAACTAATATAGTGATAATAGAAATAGGAAAATTCACCTGATTTTTTTTAAATATTTTCATTTTTAATATATCAGTCATACTAAATGTTAGACTCTACTGCTAAAGGTGGTATGAAGATTAAAAAAGGGAATCATGATTGAGCAAACATGGTAAATAAGTGAAAAAAGCTCCAGATTTTGAGCCACAAAATCTAAAAAGGGGTTAACATAAAAATTCTGATAAAACCCAAAAGTTGTTCTTGTCAGCATTAACCCAATGCAGGGCCGGACTGGTGACCACAGGGAAGCCATGGCACTTTATGTCTTTATGCTCACATAGCGTTCGGCTTATGTTTATAAAAAAATATACAAGGGATAGGAATACCATTTTAAACCACAGATCTTAAGAATAAATATTTGGGATTCTGTCAAAGTATATGGCCATACAGTATGACAAATACATAATATTTATGCTTCAGATGGTGATTTTTAATAGTATTTCCAGGGTTTGATGCTGATTAAATGCTTTGTTGTATGTACATAGCGGCCATTTCAGCAGCCCCTGAAATCCGCTTGTTTAGGGTATGCTTCATAATAGCAGACAAACTACAGGACAGCAGTCATGCTTCCCCTTTCCAAGGTCCAAGGGGATTGTTTTTTTAATGTAGGACAGGTAAGATATGTAAAATGTAACAAATATATTTTTTTTAAATATTAAGATACACAAACATCTTCAACATAGGAAATGACACATTTTTTCCATTTGTGCCCATACTGTATATCGCAGGGTGTCTAATCACAATAACATGTCAGTAAGTTTAACTTATCCCTTGTTTTGTTTCCCTCAACCAAAATCCATGTATCCTAAAAAATACAGAAGACCAAAATAGTCTCATGCATTTATACTAAGAGATACTCATTGCAAGTGACACTTTTAGGTTCTTTTTAACAGCAAAACACCCGGTTTGGGAGCTTCGTACACAGCCTCCTAAGTGTTATATTGCTACCCATGGCTAATCATTTATCTGAAAACATTACCAAGGAAAGAATCTGTCAATAACATTCTTTAAAGACAGCCAGTAGCTCACTGCATTAGCACCTTACATGGTTTGTAGAAAGCATTACAAGAGGATTGCAGGCAATAATAAAATCTTATAGCTTGCCTCGTATATTTTCATCGGTCTGCCTATTTCAGAGTTATCAAAAAAACACACAAATGGTATGATTTTTAATAATGGATCCATTGTAAAATAGATTTAGCAATTCACACAGATATCACTAAATCCATTCGGAACCTCCAAAGAGACACTAAATGGATATGTGATTGAAGAGGAATGACAGTACTAAAATGTTGAAATAATAATAAAAAATGCTTTTTGTTTCTGCATGATACAGTAAGAAAGGTATGTTTGCGATGTAAGAAAAATCAAAGTTTCTTTTATGGTAACAATATGTTTTTCTACTATATAAAGTTCTGATAATTTTGCAAGAATATAGCACTCGTTATAGTATACATCACTAATTTTATCACTGTTTAGTTTATGAATGATGCATCCTCAAAAGTAAGCCAGAAACAAGTTATGTTGATGTTATGCACTTAAGACACTTAATAGGTTATGTTTAGTTTTTTTATATGATTTTATATAGAGAGCAGTAACTAAAAGAAAAAAAATCATGTTTTGACTTAACATGCCAGATATTGCAATTAATATTTTTATTCACATCCACTCATAGACATCCCTGTGAGATCTTTGGGTTTGACCCAGAGTCTCTGGATCACCCTCTTCTTTCTCTAGGACACTGGAGCGCTGCTTAGCCATGCTCACTCCCTACCTAATCCCCATCCACGTCCATCCCTTTTAATCTGAACCTAGCCCTGTCCCTCCAAAATAACGTTAATACAATGTATTGTATACTACTGCCAGCAGGCTTGGACTTGCCAGCAGGTCTGGACTAGCCATCAGGCACACCAGGCATTTGTATGGTGTGCCAGATGGCGGGTCCGGGCTACTGGCAGCAGCATACACTATATTGTATTGCTTTTTGTACAACTGTTTCATTTAAATGCTTGATATTTTTATTACAAATATATTGTATACAACGATAAGATTTATATTCCAGGGTGGGGTTACCGTATAAACTAGATTAAGCAGCTGCTTTGGGGTCCAATCCCCCTCTAAAAAGTTAATTTGTGTTCATAAATACAGTGATCCTTAAATTATGCATAATTGTCCCTTTTTATTACCTAGGTTAAAAATTGGACCCTATACATCTTTTAGCTTAGGGCCCCTAAAGACCTAAAGCAACCCCTTTTTAGTAGACTAGCCTTGTATTAGACTAAAAATACTCAGTGGCCATTAATTAATTTGACTGGTGATCAGTGTCTAATTTGACTAAACAATGACACTAGGTCACATAGTACTGATAATAAAAAAATGTAGAAGCATAACAATTATGTAAATATACAGCACTAACAAGTTATTTATCGATTAAATGTCTGTCTAATATAGTTTCTATGGAAATTAGTTGCGATACACAGCTTTCTATGAAAAATCTCTTCCTATGCATTTTGTATTTATGCACCTCTCCTGTTTTCTGAAAAGTTTCGCTTTTCTCCATATCTACTACTTTTATCTGTGGCTGTGCCCAGGTCACAGGCTTGGCCGTGGTATGTTAGGCTCCTTTCCATGTTGTGTTATGCAGGAATTTGTTAAAGGCTTGGAAATGAAGAGTCCTGGGAGGAAGGGACTTCTGGGAAAAGCTGGGGCAGGATTGAGCATACCTGCATAACAGTTGTTTAGTGTAGCTGGGAAGTGTTTGTCAATTAAAGGGGACAGGGCCGTTAAATGGCAGAAAATGAAAGAGTCTATTTAAGTTTTGAGGTGGTGATTGTAGCATCATACACATAAAACCAATGTTATTATAATGATTGTTCAAGTTATTAGTTTATTTTTTTAGTTATATTCATTATAGTTGTGCTATGCAGAGAGAACCGCTCACTTATTCACGCGACTTATTCATTCCCCATGTCTCCCATATGCAGGCTGGAATCTGTTGAAGGGAACATCTCACCTTTGACACCCCATTCTCCATAGACAACGATAACCACACCGATTTGCCACTTTACCTATGGTGGCTTTGTCTTTTGTGTATGAAAACCCTGTGTGTTCCTCCCAATAAACGTTAGTCTTTTTCTGTCCTCCTAATCTTGAGTTGTGTCGTTACTATAGTCGTTTGTTTTGAGATTCTACTTATCTGTATCTGGCCAGAGTATGAGGAAGACAGCAATGGCCAGTGACATCCAGGTAGACTTCCTGATTCATGTTACAGGGATCACTTCTTTTTTGCTTGAATGATAAACAGGGAACATTGCTTCTGCCCTCCCTAGGTGTGTGAAGTGGCTCCTATTATGTGTTTTTTTCCCCCTAGTATAGTGCAGGAGCAGGCCAAGCATCTTATTCTCCATTTCTTGTGTCTTCTTTTTTCTTTCTTCTACCCCAGCCTGATATAGTAGTTTTGCTATAGGGGCGAGGCTCCACCCTGTTGCTGAAGTACTACACCAGGACAAAATAATGCAGACAAATCCATGACGAAAGAGAAACATTTCTACACCTGGTCTAGTTTAGTACTTCAGCAACAGCCTCAGTAGACACCTTGGGGACAACCTCTTCCCCATTCCTCCAATTGAGGGGAAAAAAGTATGCTCTGAGGCTTCGCCCTACTACGCTAGGCAGGGATAATGCTGCAGAGAGCTGGGACAAGCAGCCCACCGGAAAAGACAGAAAAGAGAAGACAAAAGAAACAGGGGGCTGAGTCAGGTAGAAACAGAGACAGTCCAGTAGGTAGGGAGACATTGACAAAGAGTGTGCAAACGCAACAAAATGCAAATGAAAATTCAAAGCTCTGTGCTTCATTTTCATTTCTTCTGTTGGGGCTGCTCCTCGTTTTTGGACATTCGTACAAATTGACCAAATTAGCATATTTTGTTAAAATTAAAATTTGTATGCATTTAAATGCACGTCTAGTTAATATGTTAATGTGTTAAACATGTTAATGGTTTTAAGTGGTATGCATAATTTTGAAATAGAACTTGTTAAAGTTTAATGTCTTAACTAATCTAGATATATGTATATAAGAGAAGTAGAACTTATGCATTGTTAATTTGATTTGCATACATTGTAAAAAGATTATATTTGTTTATAGTGTTATGTATTAGTTGTATTTACAAACAATTGGAGTGTCACGTTGTGCTCTATTGATGGCTACGCAGTGGCCAAATATTCATCCATAGTGGAAATAGACTCACATTAAATTGTGAATTGTGTCTGTGAGTTTTGGAAAGAAGGTCCATACATGGTCCTTCGGTCACTTGCTTGAAACATCTTTAGTAGCAAATTGTAATTCCTACCTGTTCAAATGTTTTTATTCGGATAGGATAAAAAACATCAGAGCTTAATTATGTAGTTACCGTAGTAACATCGAATTTGAAAGCTAATAAGAACCATTCAGCCTGTCTAGTCAGCCCATTTTTCCTGATGTACAGATGCAGAGCTTTATAATTTCTTAGTCTTGTCTTAAATTCACGATAGTTTTATGCATATCCCACGCATGTTTAAATTCCCTCACTGTTTTAACCTCTACCACTTTTTCTGTTCCACTTATCTACTACCCTTTCAGTAAAGTAAAACTTCCTTACATTACATCTAAGCCTCTGACCCTCCTCTTTTGATTATGACCTCTTGTTATAACATTCACCTCCTTTGAGATAAACTTTGAGATAAACTTCCGTCATTCAGTGTACCCAAACTAAGTTATATATTGTTTTTTTCCCATTACCATTATTTTGATCACATCATCTAATTTACTAGAAATAATAAAAAAAATATAGTGAAAAATGGAAAAAGATAAATTTTTCTAACTATTATTTAAAAACAATTTTACTCATATACAAAAGCTAATGAAAAAATCTGCTTAGAAGATTCTAATATTTGTCTTGAGTGTAGAAATACACAATGCTTTTATGTTGTTTTGCAAGTTTTGGGGCAGTGAGTACAAATATCATATTGCTATTTCAAAACCATTTTTTTTCAAACTGGTCATTCTGCCCTCATGTCCTATTTAGGACATCTTTGAAGCCAGTCAGTTCAATTTACTCCCATCACAGCATATATGTTTGAAAAGTAGACATCCCAGGGTATTTCAAATGCTAGTATTTCACTCTTTCCATGCATTATTCTCCTAACCGCTTTTGTCAAACTGTGTGGTTGTCATTTTTTTGCAATTTCTTTTTACATCCATTTTACTTCAGGTATGAATTTACAACTCCCAGTATATGCCATTGTCAAACAACACCCTCCTATTTCCTGAGTAGATCAATACCACCCATGCATGGGTTTGTTGGGTTGTTTGGAGAGTAAAAGGCTACATTTGGGGCATGCACAATTCTGTTTTTGAACTTGGAATTTTGACATGTGGTCATTCTGGCCCCATTATTTGAGATATCTTTGACGCTGGCCAATTCATCTTACCCCCATCAAACCATATATGTTTGGAAACTAAATACATAAGGGTATTTCAAATTCTAGTATTTTAACTGTATTTAATACAGTACATGTATTTAACCTGCAGGAGCTCAGAGTTTATTTATTTTGTAATGGGCGCCGCCATCTCGCTAGATAAAATCTCTCGCTATGGCGATTGTGTAACCTAGGGTGGGCTTTTGTTAACACTTTGGGGAGTGATCAGATGGGACCCCGCTGCCGTTTTCGATGTGGCTGAATGCCTCGACATTGAGGCATCAAAGAAGAAAGCGATCTTACTAAACCAGTTAAAACTCATGACTTGCCTGGCATGGCAGTTGTCGCCAACGGGATATTTTTCTGTGACGTGCCTGGCACGTCAATTGTCGTCAAGGGATTAAATGTTTCTATCACATCTCCTCTCTTTATTTTGTCCTCCAATCTATACATATTTAGATCCTTTAGTCTGTCTGAATAATGTTTATCCTGCAAAGCATTCACCGTTTTAGTAGCCCTCTTCCCAGAGCTCTCCCCATAATGTCAATATCCTTCTGGAAATGGAATATCTAAAATTGTAGACAATACTCTCTCTTACTGCTATGAATGCCTCTTGATAAACAACCCAGCACCATTGGTTGATGATCATATAACAAAACGTAGCCAACCAGCTATAACCCATAGTTAAGTTGACTTTCTGTCTAAGGGTAGACACTGAGCCACTAAAAAGAGAGCAATGGTGTAGAAAAGTAACACCTTTCTATATATATTTTCTTATGGAGAGCTATACTGGACAAACCTAAATTATATTTTTGTCAGATTGTTTCTATTAGCTGACATTTTTTTTTACTTTAA
This sequence comes from Spea multiplicata, assembly GCA_009364415.1. Classification (NCBI taxonomy): domain Eukaryota; kingdom Metazoa; phylum Chordata; class Amphibia; order Anura; family Pelobatidae; genus Spea; species Spea multiplicata. Next base: position 53,060 of record VKOC01014822.1, read on the forward strand.
ACAAAACATCATATATGTTTACTAATTATTCTTGCTTATGTCTAAGTTCCATCAGCTTTTCATCACTAATTTATTTTTTTCTTCTCATACAACATTACCATTAAATAATTTACATATCCTTATGATGGAAAACTTTCTCCAACTGAAAAAATCTCATAGGAATTGTTCTCCCAAGAATTTGTAAGCAGATATGCTACCACCCTAAAGGATTCTGGGAAAAAATGATAGGGCTCTGCTTTTAAAGTTAATCTTTGTGGAAAAACAAGCAAACACATAGAAAGAGGTGGTGGGAAGGAGATACCGAGAATTAAGTTTTTACCATGTAATGTATTCCCTTTAATCCTTTACTTTAAACAGACTTGAAATTTGCAGAGTACATTTCTGGTTGTTTGAGGTCAGAGCAGAAATTCCTGGGATTCACAGAAAATGTGTAACAAAACCAGCATAGATATGATACTTAATCAACGTGTGCATTGAAGGCAGAAAAAAAAACTGTTGAAGTGTAAATCCTATTCTCAGTGGACCACGCCATATGCCAACCAATTGAAACCTTACTAACACAGACACTCGGCTTCATCAAAAATTTAAGAATACTTCTACCCAGATGCACCTACTTAGTTTAAAAAAATGTCTCTCCCAAAACTTGTTAACAGGGAGAAAACATAAAAAATGAAATAATTTAATATCTGTGTTCAGATGTATCTTTATTACTTTATAAAAATACTTTAAATAAGAGTACTCTCAATTCATTGTAACTAAAAGTAAAGACTGCTACTAAAGGTTGCTATAACCAAGGAGCACATGGAACAATTGATTCAGGGCCCCAGGGTGGTAGGGGGCACTGGGTGCTCTGATTGGCAGTTGAGTCTCCTCCCCTTCTTTCACTGCCCTCCCCTTGAATTTCTTTCCATTTTTAATGGGCCTGGTAGGCTAGTCAGAGACTGCATAAGAGCTGGTATCCTGCTTTTGAGAGGACTGCAACCCCTAGAAATAAGTCAGTGTCTTGAAGTGCAAAGGCTGGACTCTGAAGAACTCTAGGTCATTTAAGGTAATCATAACTGTTGTGTGGTATATGTAATAATGTGGTATATGTAATATAGTTTACATTATATTTTTGCCATTTGCCCTGGTATTCATAGGAGTTATGTATTACTTGCCAGCAGCCATATCTAATGTGTTAACCGATTGGCGCATCATTGGATGCATATGCACAGTGCCTTTTTTATAGTGAAATATTATTAGAATAGGCGTACAAAAGAAGAGGGGCCCTTTTTGTATAAGTGGATGCCTTGCTCATTAATCTGGCCTTTGACACCAGATCATATTTCTCAGGATTTGGGTATTAAGAAACTACTGCAATGATAAAAATACATTCAGCTTTGCAACATTATATAGTTATGCCTTAAATCAGTGGTCTCCATAACGGACCTTTAGGGTTTTAGAATTTTCCTGCAGCAATCAACAAAAAGCGGCTCTTCAGGTACTGTAGGTGGATTACCCCGCCCTTGCCTCTCCTACATCTCCCTAAAAAAAGCAGCCATAGCTTCAGTTGGTGTGGGTGGAGGCACATAAAGGTGGAGCCACAAAAGGGGAAGGGTCGGTTAATTTTGCATGACCCTACGAAATTAAGCGTCAGACTTCATGGTAGAGGTACCGAGTGCCTGGAAATCAGTTCTTGTAAAGCACTGTGGATATTACTCATTACTTGTATTTTATCTAACGTCTGGGAAAAACCCACACACTCATGGATTTATAACCTCCCCAAAAATGATTATCACACTATATCCCTCTTTTTTCCACTCTATATAACACCGATTATGACATCACCCCCGACAGGTGAAGTAAATAACACTGATAATCTTGTTATTCTGGTACCTGTCAGTGTGTGGGATATATTAGGCAGCAAGTGAACATTTTGTCCTTAAAGTTGATGTGATAGAAGCAGGAAAAAAGTTTAAGGATCTTAGCAACTTTGATAAGGACAAAATTGTGATGGCTAGCCGACTGGGTCAGAGCATCTCCAAAAACTCCAGCTGTGGTTGGGTGTTCTTGGTCTGCAGTGGTCAAAAATGGTCCAAGGAAGGAAAAGTGGTGAGCCGGCGACAGGGTCATGGACAGCCAAGGCTCACTGATGCACATGGGGTGAAGGCTGGCCCGTGTGGTCAAATCCAACAGACGAGCTCAAATCTGATGTGGTCTGATGAATTACGTTTTCTTTTTCATAACGTGGATGGCTGAGTGGGTGTGCGTCACTTACATAGAGAATATATGGCACCAGGATGCACTATTGAAAGAAGGAAAGCCGGAGGAGGCAGTGTGATGCTTTGGGCAATGGTCTGCTGGGAAACCTTGGGTCTTGCCATTCATGTAGATGGTACTTTAACACGTACCATCTATTGAAGCATTGTTGCAGACCATTTACACTCTTTCATGGACAAGGTATTCCTTGACGGCATTGGCCAGCAGGAAACATGGTTCAGAAATGGTTAGAGAAACACAACAACGAGTTCAAGGTGTTGATTTGGCCTCCAAATTCCCCTGATCTCAATCCAATCGAGCATCTGTGGGATGTGCTGGACAAACAAGTCCGATCCATGGAGACCACTCCTCATAACTTACAGGACTTAAAGGATTTGCTGCTAACGCCAGATACCATAGCACACCTTCAGAGGTCTAGTGGCTTTCATGCGTCGATGGGTCAGGGCTGTTTGGTGGAAAAAAGGGGACCTACACAATATTAAGCAGGTGGTCATAATGTTGTTGAAATTGACAGTTTATTGAAATACAGTTTAAATATAGTTTCTTTCTCTCACATGCTCTCACCCCCTCTCTCCCTGAGGGCTGAGTTTCTCTGTCTTTTCCACCATACCATTTTCATGTTCCTGTCTCCTTTCCTGCAGCTTCGCTTCTTCTCTTGCCTCAACTTCTTCTTCGATCTTCTGACTGCCCAGTATTCTGTTGACTAGGCCTTCCAGAGCACTTCCACATCGGCGGAGGCTTCGCTCTTTAGAGGAAGAGCCCAGAGAGGCCTGGTTAACAGCTCTGATACCAGGGAGGAGTGGATAAAGGAAGAAGATAGGAGAAGAGGCAAGAGAAAAAAGAAGCTGCTGGAAAGGAAACGGGTACATGGAAGTGATCGGTGGGGAGGTAGAGAGACTCATCCTGCAACTAGTTCACCCCACACGCTATACTCACTGCGAATGCACCACTGCTATTTAGATAGCCCAGGTGCTGTGCTTATTCTGCTCCCTACTCCCCCGCCACAAAATAATAAAGGCGTTGTATTCCCAGTATTTTAATTATGCTGGCACTGGCTCTTAGGAGTTGATTACCGGTTCTGCCCAACTTACAGCCTCCATCCATACCCCCATCAGATGTGCAAGTAACATATCCCATATGTGGTTTAAATGTGTCAATTACTGACAAAGCAAAATTCAACATTATATAGACTAAATAAAGTTGTGGTTATAGCCCTTAAGGTCAATCCCGCATGTTTACAATTACAAACACAAACTAGAGTGGCGTATATAACACACTATTTTGCCCTTTCAAAACTAATATATATTTATATTGTAACTGCATTGTGTGACTAGGTGTCGCAGGTATAAACAATACAAGGTTGAAAACAGTGGAAACGTTAGGAAGTTTTAATGTATTAGAATAGTGCGTATTTTTTCAAAAACATATAATTTTGTGAATTACACAAAATCTGGTTGAACTGAGATTGCGTTGCTGTTTGCATGCTACAATTGAAGGAAATGTATTTTTTTTCAAGGATAACTGTGTCAATGAGCTTTCAAAGCACTCTTATTTTTGCCCATGGTTATACATGACATAACCTAAAAATACAGATGTGGCATATTAAGCATTGTGCTTTGTTTTAAAACAAAGTGTTGAATGGGTTAATTGCAGTTATCACTTAACACAGAAATGGGAAAATCATATACTATGATTATTCATTGATTTGTGTATCATGATCATATTTTACAGCACTGTACAATGGGTAAAGAGAACAATAAAAGTAGTGCATCGCATAACAATTTAGGCAAAAATATGGATGTGGGCTCTATAACTGTTTCAGGAGCAAAGTTTTTTATACTCGCATGCCTGAAGTTCTTTTGTGATTTTTATCATATGTTTGATAAACCATGATTTCCCGTTTCCATATTGTACCCACACATATTATACATTGTTTTATTCAGGACAACCAGGGCCTTATTTTACAATTATAGAAATACATAAGACATAATAAGAGTTATATTAATATATAAGATTTTTATATAATAATATATAAGGTTTTCTTTTTGCCTAGAATTTCTTCTACACTGTAGGTGCCACAGCTGAACAATAACCAACTTTATGTTCAACAACATCATCTGAGTACAATAATTTTTTGTATTTAAGTTTATTATACAAAAACTGCTTATTATAAAACAGACATCAACCTGTTTTAGCAGGAATACATAGATCAGTAACATTGGTACAGATAATCGATAAGCAGTACTGCGACGCAGCGCAGGGCAATACACGTTACAGTACGACTTCAGTTAACGGAAAGCTCAGTAGAAGCAGTGTACTATTACATTTCCAGACGTGGCACATATGGTTAGCGCATTAGTGGAACATAACCTGGGGAAATGGGGGGAAAGGGGGCCGAGGAGAATGGGGCTAGTCTTCAGCCTCTAGACTGTCCTTGAGAGAGTAGTCTCTCAGCAGGCTGTGGATAAGCCTGCGGCAGTCACGGACTGTGACCTGCTCCCTCCTCAGCACCAGGCGGTTCCTGGCAAACCATAGAGAGTCCTTTACACAGCACATGAGACGCCAAGCATCCTCAATGGCGCTCTCTGTGTGTGTTCCTGGAAAAAGTCCGTAAAGTACCGAATGGTAGGACAGGTACTTTCTCTCGATAGAATCCTTGAGATCCAGCTCCAGGGCTCTGAACAAAGCCTGTGCAAACGGGCACTGCCAGAACAAGTGAAGGGAAGTCTCCTCCTCCACAATTTATTCCTACAGTAAGTAAAGTGCCAGGAAACAGATCACCAAACACACACACGAAGATAGGCTCTGCCACACTGACACCCACATCCGAATGTGCTAAGCCTGCACCTCGCTTTAGTATTGATTTATGTAATGGCCCCAGCTGCCGCCCTTGTATATTGATGCCGCCATAACAGATAAAATGTTGCCCTGCAGTAAGGGGGGATATATGACTAGCTGGTTCCTTCCATGAGTCTATGCATCCCCCATACTCCAGGGCAGCATTTACTCTGGGCTGGTCAGCAATATGTAAAGGTTATATGTGTCCTGAAAAAAATGGCCGATGTGGTCACCCTAATGCCCCCCACACCCTTGTGTATTGCTCCCACCAGCCAGCGCTCCCTTGTGAATTAATGCCCCAAGCCAGCACTCCCTTGTGAATTAATGCCCATCCCATTTAGTATTATGTCAGTTCTGGCACCCTGATTGTATCCCCAGGAACTGCCCAACACCCAGATTGGAAGCATAGGATTTGCCACCTTTGTCCCAAAAAAGTCTGCCCGCGGCATCTTAGCCTCAAACCACCTCCGTGTGGCATCCTAGCCTCACACAGCCTCCCTGTGTCATGCTTTCCCCCCACATACGCATCCATGCTATCACACACACACATATTCATTCATTTACTCATTCACTCATTCATATACTCATTCACAGATACCATTCATTCACAGATACTCATTCATTCCCTCAATCATGCATACTCGTTCCTACACCCTCCCCCGTCCCCTTACTTGAACTGCTGACCTCTCGGTGCTGCTCGTCGACTTCTGCTGGTTCCCTCTGCGTTGCTTGCATTCTGTGCACGAAACTGCTTGCAAGCAGAAACCAAGCAGAGTCATGTGACGTGAGATAAATTTACGTGACTCCGCTGGATTCCTGCTTCCCTTGGGTGGAACAAGAAAGAGGTAAGCAGCTGGGCCCCCACGGAAGTGATCTTTTGTCCAGCATTTAAGATGGCCCTGGCGTTCGTGCAGCCTCATCGGCCACTTTAGTGCACTTTGTTTAGATTTACGCCGACCCCCGGCCCATCCCACCACAGGCAAAAAGTTAATTGCACAAGTCACTTTTTATTTCTATTTATTTTTTTATAGATTACAGGATTACACTATATTTTGTTTTTTTATGTCCATCAAATATTTGGAAGAACATCTTCACTTTAATAAAAGCATACTTTTGGTTATTACATGAAGTTTTGAGGGTCTTCGTTAACCGCATGAATCTTATGGACTGTTTTGTTTTGTGTTTTTTGTCACACACATCTGCAGCAGGTGTGAGGTTAAGCTCCAAGTAATTTATTTGTATTTCAATATAATAAATATATGCTTAAGTGAAATTAAACATCACAACTACAACAAATATAATAGCATATTGCAATGTGCTTCTATAAACAGTGATATGTGCAAAAATATACCTTTCCTTTTTTGGGGGGGTGTTCTGCGTACGCAGAAGGAGCCTTAAACTTGGCTGTTTATTATGAAACAGTATAAATAAAGGTGTTCCTTCCTTCCTTCAAAACACCAACAGTGGGTCATATAGTGATCACTAATATACAGTAGTTGTGTATATACAAACACAATATGGTGCAATATATACTATGGAGTAGACTTGTACATTCTGATTCGTAAGAACCCTTGTGTCTGCAAAATCTCAGAAAGTTTGTTAAGATTCATTTGTTTCCATGGTTTTGGCACCATTATAACCCATTTTGGTGCTCTTTCACAAGTTAGAGTATAAATGATTGGTGGGATGGTCTTATTGATGATTATGGGTCCAGCAGCCTGTAGCTTTTTCCCTTACTTTTTGTTGCAAGAGGAAGGGCCGAGCATAGATATATACAGTATCTCACAAAAGTGAGTACACCCCTCACATTTTTGTAAATATTTTATTATATCTTTTTATGTGACACCACTTAAAAAATGACACTCTGCTACAATGTAAAGTAGTGAGTGTACAGCCTGTATAACAGTGTACATTTGCTATCCTCTGAAAATAACTCAACACACAGCCATTAATGTCTAAACTTTGGCAACAAAAGAGAGTACTCCCCTAAGTGGAAATGTCCAAATTTCCACTTTACACTGCCAGCAAAACCTCTAGTTCTGGCGCAACAGGAGAGAATACATCATAAACCCCTTAACGACCAATGATGGAAAAACATTTGGTATTTCTAAACTCAGGACTAGAAATCTGACCACGACTAACACTATGCACTAAATGCAACCTGACCTTAACGTCTAACCATACCTAACACATTCACGATTTGCTAACAGGACCCCAGCGCTATCTGGGGGCGAGCTGGCCCAAAATTGTTTACAAAGGACAGGTCTGATCTGGTATGGCATGGTCCAGGTTGAATTGGCTCTTTGGTAACAGTTTTGAAGTGGCCTCAGAATGTAGGATCACAGTGGGGTCACATAACACAAAAACAGAGTTAGAGCAGCCAAAAACAAAGGTGGGAATAACATACGGTGGTGAAAAAGTGAATGACAGGATAAGGGCGGAAAGGAGTATTTATGTATGTATGAATGTATACATATTAGTGTGAGAGTTTACGTGTGTATGCGTGTTAGTATGAATCTGTAAATCTGTGAGCAAGAATGTGTATGTGTAAATGTGTGTGAGCATGAATGTGTGTGTTTGTGTGTTAGTATGAAGGTATATGTGTATATGTAAATGTGTATGTATGGACCCAAATGTATTTGTGTAAGTGAGTGAGAGAGACATATGTTGTCTGTTAGTGTAAGTATATGGGGAGTGTGTGTACAAATATGTGTACCAGTGTATATGTGAGATACCGAGGGGGTGCAAAGGGCCAGTAGGTGGCAGAAGATGGCAGACCTCCTCTGGCACTACCCCTTACGCTACCCCCCCAACCTAACTGTTAGGTATACTCACTATTACCAAAGGCAAGAATTTCAGTAAAACCCATGTAACCTGTGTGGTATCTACATGCCTAGAGAAGAGGGAGATTATTTTTAATGTTGTCTTTCTTGTTTCAGGTAGCACACTGCAGCATTCATCCCAAAATGTGCCTGACATGTGAAAAGTTACAGAAACAAAAACAAATTCTTTGTTCCCATTAGATTTGTGGTTGCAGTGGGAACCCTAAAAAGGTAAGTAGGGTGTCTTTGAAATCTTCAAGGGATGTGCTTTAGGGAATGTATAGTTTTATAGGGTTTCATTGAAATATGGAACCTCTACTGTGCCTCAAATGAGGCTTGGGCCCAGCAAAGTCTGAAAACTGAAATGCACATGTTCCAATTTTGACCCCGCAACGTTTAAAAACATGACTTACCCCACACATGTGGCATATTGCTGTACTCAGGAGGTGTTGCTGAATACAACTCAAGAACTTATTTTGTCCTTTCATGTATTTCCAAAAAATAGCAAAGCTGCAAAGTGTATGTGAAAAATGCTTTATTTGTTTTAGCTACACCAAATGTGCTGGTGATGAATCAGCCTTATTGAACATACCAATAGGTCCCTAACTAGATTCCCTGTGCTGTCTAGTTTTTAAAAAATGTGTGGTTTTATGGGGTAAAATTCAAATTTGGGACCTCTACTGTGTCTCAAATGAGAAGGGCCCTAGCAAATTGATCTGCCAAAATTCCAGGTTTGAAAATTAAAATGTGTATGTTCCAATTGTGACCCAGCAACATCCAAAAAATATGCTATACACATGCATGTGGGGTATTGCTGTACTAGGAGGGTGTTGCTGAGTACAAATCATACAAATTGTAATTTAGTTATAAATATACAAGGCCTGGTATATGTCACGGTCAAAACAACACCCCAATATGTGTTCAGCAACTCTCCTGAGTACGGTGATACCCCACATGCATGGGTTTGTCAGATTGTTTGGCTGGTAAAAGGTTACTCTTGAGACATGCGTAATTCAGGTTTTCAACACAGACTTTTGGCATTTGGTCATTCTGCCTCTTTGGAACATCTTTGAAGCTGGCTAATTCAATTTAACCCATCAAACCATATATTTTTGAAAACTAGGCACCCCAAGGAATTTCAAATGCTGGTATTTTAACCTTTTTCATGCATGAGATTCTACCACCAGCCTTTGCCAAAGGCTGTGGTAGCATTTTTTTATTTATTTATTTTCACACAAAGTGTACTTCAGGAATAAACTCAAAGCTCCTGGTATGCTTGTTTGTTCATCAAACAACACCCTCAAATGTGTTCAGCAACATCTCCTGAGTTCAGTGATACCCATGCATGGGTTTGTCGGGTTGTTTGGGATTTAAAATGCCACATTTGGGAAGTGCGCATTTTTCAGTTTGGAACTTTATGGTCCTACTGCCCTCATGTCCTAAGTGAGCCATCTTTGAAGCTGCAAACCATATATTACCACGGCAGCTGCTACAGCAGAACTAGAACTTCTGTTTTCTTTTTTTTGGTACTTTAAAATATATTTTGTCTAGTTTCTTTTCTCACAATTAAAATTTAACAAACATATGGCCTGTGAGAAGTACTTGAATTTCAGACTCCTTTTAACAAGTTCCTTTTCCATTTACATTTTTTCATGATACCTCAATCACTAGTTTGAGCTTTAAACAATCCTTAAATGTTCAAATCTAAGCATCCACGGTGAGACCAATATATATATATATATATATATAAACCTTACATACAGTCTTAAGAGTGAAAGTTAACAGAAAGATGATCCACATTGTCCTTGACAAACAGATATTAAACATGAAAATAAAACTTGTTTGCCAGTATTGCTGACAGCCAGTGAAATGTATTCCTCATGACCTTCCTTGAAAACACTTAAAAGATTATGGCAAAACTTGATGCCACAAAAAAAGACCAGTGGAAAGGACAATACAAAAGTTTTTTTACATCCGATATAAAGTAATTTTATATAAACAATTACGCATTCATCTGTGTTTTAAGATGGATCAGTAGCAATTGTTTAGAAAAAAATGCTCATTGACGGAATCCTTTCAGACTTCAGAAATTCTCTTTTTAAATCGTATTCCAGTTATTAATTTATATCATGTATTTTGGACATTCCGTTTATGTTAATAATGGGAAAATAAGAGGAACAATGAATTGTGATATTTATTAAGTCTGAGTGAATTAAAATAAAATTGGAGTGGTTGTCTGGGATACCACACATCTATAGGAAATCAAACACTATTTTCTTTCCCCAAAAGCTACAATGGAAAAATCAGCAATACATTTTATGTCAGCTTAATGAATCTGAGCCGATATATCTGTTATGCCACATGATTTTCCAGTTCAGTCAATCACTTCAATTATTAATGAATATACATGAATTATTTATTAAATTATTGGCTATTAAATTAATAAATGAATGTGGGAAGTTTTACTTTACTGAGAGGGTGGTAGATGCGTAGAACAGCCTCTCGGCAGAGGTGGTAGAAGTTAACACAGTGAGAGAATTGAAACATGGATTGGGTAGGCGTATTACTATCCTGAATCCAGGGCAGGCCCAAGACTTAATGCCGCCTGGGGAGAAGTTTTAAAATGACCGCCCCCCCCCTTTAAACTTTGCTGACACCATTATCTATCCCCCTCCCTTTGTACTTACCTTTACACAGTCCTGCGGCGAGTTTCCCTGCTCGGCCACGGTGCCGGATTGTAATGATGAGCGCCGGAAATTGACGTCACTTCCGGCGCTCAGCACTACAAGCCGGCACCGAGACCGAGCTAGAGGGCTCGCAGAGGAGACAGAGGGGCGCCGAGCGGGTAAGCGAAAACCACTCGGCGCCCTCTCTCTCCTCCGCTTAAAAAAAAAAAAAAAAGCGCTTGGGGCGGCAAAGTGCTGCCCCTTCAGCTCCATTGTAGGAATCTAAGACAAGGCCAATAATTGACTATCAGGGCTAATGAGCATGCTAGAGGGGAAAAAGTTCCCTGGAATGTGCATGAACCTTCAAACTGGGTAGTTAATAACTGTTCACCCCGACAAAATGAAAACTATTCTGTATGAGGCTTTTTCAATAGTATTTGTTGGGTATGCCCTGGATTCTTGCTTTGTTTGTGTACTTGTAGGTCATTATTGTTCTTGCAGCAACCCGGGAATCTGGATTTAATGCTTTTTGGGTTGTGTGCTCCCGGTTAGTATTTATTCCATATTAAGTGCAACGTCACACTACCCTATATATTGTTTTATGTATCGTATACAAGCACACGGTTCAGTACAATCATGACCAGATTGCTGTTTCATTATGTTACATGCCGAGTTGACCTTATACAAGGTAGCCGCAAACTAGAAACTGGTGTAATCTGCCTATTCAAATTAACATCAATGGCTTTGTCAGGTGAGCTGACTCCAATGACACTGTGTGCTGGATAAGATGTTCTAAAACCATGTGGTTACGTGGCTATTTATGCAATACACAATAGGTATTATGCAGAAATAGTCATTGTGGTACATAGCTTTCAAAAAGTGGTCATATCACCATAGCAATGAATGTCCCTGCTGACTATTCCATGGATTCCTATGGCATAAGATCACTTTTCAAATTTTACACCATCTCAAGAAGACACTTCTTAAGGTCCTGAAAGCTCTATATTTCTATATTTTTCCCGTGGTTGCCAAATAAAACGCATCACCGCTGATTAAAGACTCCATCAGACATCATACCGCGATGATATGTTGCACATGATATATTATACATATCCATCAAAATGTAATTTTAATAATTTTTATAGTGATGATATGATACTTTTTATCATTACTGTTTATTTCACAAAAATAAGCTCCTAATGATATTGGCTTAGGTAGTTTCAGTGAACTGCATTTTTGATTGGCTGAGATTAACAGGAGTTGTAACACATAATCGAATCCCACGAAAACTGCAATTAAATCAAAACACCGTAAGCCGCTGTTTACATGACATTGCCTTCTCTATCGGGATCACAGGCATTTAACATTATTTTACAGGTTTCCTATTTTTAACTCAGAAAGGACGTGTTTCCTTGAAGGTGAGGCGAAGAACATATTCAGTAAATTAATTCTGTCGCTTTCTTCATCTTCATAATCTTTTCCTGGCTTCCTGTGCCTTCTAACCCTTGGTATTGATCGGTCATGGGCCACAGCAGTACGAGGCAGGTGGCTGAAATCCCTTTCCAAGCAACAGTCTCTAGCAGGCCTGTTGCAGTTTGAGGAAGTGAAGCATGCTGTGAAAACAATCTGTGCATTTACTTTAGATCTAAGTGATTCCAACTAGGTCGATGCTTCATGCTGATGTGTTGAAAACATTTAAAAAATTCTCAGAGTTTGATTTTGGTTGGAACATTTGCTACGTGTGCCTTTCTGCCTGAAGTTGTTATTTCTCACTAATGTACTGAAGCAGACACCTGCCTTTCAGCACAAAGCATGGAGGACTTGTGAGCCTTCCGTTCAGACGGCACAAAGGATACTCTGTATTTTAGAGTACTAGTGTTTTCGTGTTGAACAATTTGCCTAATTAACATATGAAATGTCCTTTATGAATCTGTATGTATTTTACTGAAATCAAAAGGACATACGGTGATATGAACTGATGTTTTATAATGTTCAAATTTTAATTTATAATTCAATTCAACTAAAATGATGTGCTTATTCCTAAAACCATACTTTTATCCTGGTCGCAAAATGCCTTGCTGGCCTTCCAAGATAGTCCTTTGGGTTCAGTCCCTTTCCTTCCCATTTCCACTCAGGGCTTGCTGTGTCCCCATGCATTGCTAGCAAAGATTCGCTGGCCCAGGTCTTCCCCAAAGAACATGTCCCCGAATGACCTATTCAAGAAAAATGTAATGTAATTTGAATGAACATACCTGAATGTGACGGGAATCACCTGTACCCCAACTGGGTACACCCGCTAGACCAGACCTGGGCAAAGCACGGCCCGCGGGCCACATCCGGCCCGCTGAATTGCTCGGACCGGCCCGCAAAGAGTGTCCTGGTGACTCACCAATGAGTCCGGTGTCAGCAACTCCATAAGACGCAGTTTTTTTCCTCCCAAAGTAGGATGAAAAATCAGCCGCGTCTTATGGAGCGAAGATGCAGCGCTTCAACTCCTGTGTGAAAGCGTTTGTCTCGGGTGCCGGCGCTTTACGCTGGCGCCGGCTTATGACGTCAGACGCCGGCGCTCAGCAGTGAAGCGCCGGCACCCGAGACAAACGCCTCACGCTTCCAAACACAGGAGTTTAAGGAAGGACCGGGTAGGGGGGGGAGAAGTAAGTGACCTGAGAAGGGGGTTAGGGAGTTAGAGGGAGATCCTGAAGAAGGGGGGGTTAGGGAGTTAGAGGGGAGATCTGAGAAGGGGGGTTAGGGAGTTAGAGGGGAGATACTGAGAAGGGGGGTTAGGAGTTAGGGGGGAGATACTGAAAGGGGTTAGGAGGAGGTCTTCTGTGTGTGTGTGTGGTCTTACGTGTTTGCTGTGGTGTGTGTCTTCTGTGTTGTGTGTGTATCTTACTGTGTCTGTGTGTGTCTCACTGTGTCTGTGTGTGTCTTACTGTGTCTGTGTGTGTCTTACTGTGTCTGTGTGTGTCTTACTGCGTGTGTCTTACTGTGTTCATAGCTTATTCAGTTATTGTAATAAATATTTTAGCCCATTTTTTAGCTCAAAATATTTTTTTCCTTTTTTTTCTCCTCTAAAATCTAGGTGCGTCTTATCAGCAGGTGCGTCTTATAGAGCGAAAAATACGGTATGCACTCCGAAGCCTTGTTCATTTTGTTCACTTCTGTGCTGTGCTAATAGTTATTCAGGCCTTACTTATTCAAGCACCTCTACCAATGACGTAGGCTTGAATAACTTTATTAAACAGCACATAAGTTAACAAAATGGACAAGGCTTCGGAGTTTGTAGTTTGTAGAGGTCTGGCCCTCTAAAACCATTCCAATTTCTCATGTGGCCCCATGGGAAAATTAATTGCCCACCCCTGCGCTAGACAATCCTTCCTTCTTCCCATGGCCACCTATAAATATATTCAGTGTGTCTATAAGAACTGCTATTAAAAATATTTTATTTAATTGTTATTTAGGGTAACATAAAACATTGTTTATTATTAAACAAATTGAGAAAGCATGTTAAAGTAAATTATTCAACAGTGATGTCCATATGATTGGTAAAGTGCTGGGATCTTTAAAACAAGTATTTAGAATATGTGTATATACACTTGACTATATGGACAAAATTATTGGGACACCGGGCTAGTACAGGGACTTTGATGGCATCACATTCTAAATACATAGACATTAATTTGAAGTTGCTCCCCCTTTGCGTCTATAACAGCTTCCACTCTTCTGGGAAGGCTTTCCACAAGATTTTGCAGTGTTTCTGTGGGAATTTATGCCCATTCATCCAGTAAAGCAATTTTGAGGTCAGGCACTGATGTTGGACGAGAGGGCCTGGCTGGCAATCTTCGTTCCAGTTCATCCTAAAAGGTGACCGATGAGGTTGAGGTCAGGGTTCTGTGTAGGTCAGTCATGTTCTTCCACACCAAACTCATCCAACCATGTCTTTATGGACTTACTATATTTTTCTCATATGAATTCATAGGGGTGCCAATAATTGTGGCACACAGATATTTAACAATTTTTGATTATTGTTGTGTTGTGTTTGCAATTGTTTGATATCCATGAGAGCAGAGTATTTTTGTGTTTGAAGAAAAGGTCAAAAGGTTAAACACTTAATTTTTCACAGCATTTTTTGCTCCTATTTACCAAGGGTGCCAACATCTGTGGAGTGCACTGTATTCTATAATTTCTCTATTCCTCTTCCCTTACCATACCAGTATGTTTTAATATTATTGTATATATAATAAATGTTATTTACATACTATTTGTCCATGCTTTAGTGGTTTCATGTTTCAAACAATTCTCACTTTGGTTTTGTTAACATTTTTTTATTGGATTTTCCAAAAAAAAATTCTAAATATATATATTACATTGACGGTTGCATTGTCATTTAAAACTGAGAACAACCAAAATTCTAAATCATAAGGAAGTTAGTAGGGTTAAGGTGGGAGATTGAAAGGGTGGTGTTAACAAGCTACTATCTAAGACATGTTCCAGTAATTGTTTCAAAAGTTCCAATTATAACTGGGTCTTATTGGTGCTAAAAAAAGGTTCATATGTCACTGGCTCCTGATTTAAGTGTACACACAGAAATCATAAGTGACCTCGACACAGTGGAAAAGTAAGATGGTAGAAAAAGACCATAAATAAAAGGTAGTACCTGGAAATAAAGAGTTTGATGAGTATCTGCAGTATTATACATGCATCAGAATGCTATAAGGAAAAGTGATCTTATTAGTAGAAGGAAGGTGAATCTTTTTTTAACTTAAAAAAAGTTTTATTTATTTTCAAAATATCATGTACAGAGATATAAAATGTACAGTATCAATTAAAAAGCTTTGAAATCAAGTAAACATGTCAGTTCACCAGTTATAATAATATGGTACATAAAATAGTAAGAGAAAGAGGAAAGGATTTGAAAAAAGGAAGGTGAATATATAATATATTAATCAGTTTTGTATTATTCTCTAAACATGTGTATTGATCACTTATTTTCAATCAGAGATCTATTGTTCTGTAAACCAGTGTACTAATGACTTGTTATCAACCAGAGATTAAATAAAGACTGGTCTTTGTTCAAGAAACAAAGTCTAATGAAGTTACATAGATGGTCTTGTATGGATGATGACGAGTATGGTTTGCGCAGCACGATAGAGGACCTCGTTGGATGTGACTGAAAGACAATGCCACTTCTTTAAACGTTTAGATCCCAAAATGTTATAAATTGCTCTCAATTTTGAAGGCAAACAATGAGATACAGTTACTAATAAAGATAAAGTCTCCAACCAGATGATCTACAAAATTAGAACGAATAATACAAAAAACAAAGCATGTGGCTTAAGTGTATGAAATAGAAAACACAGATATATAATTGTATGATCAAGCGTGCTGAGGACAAAAGGGCCAGAAATCTGAGGAAATTGTATAGACCTTATTGTAACTATGTAAAGGTCATTGATTACTTTTTCCTTGACACTTTCTACTGAGTAGGCACAGAGGAAGATAAATTGTAAAATGTCAAGAGAAGAATTAATGCTAATAAAATATGGCAAGCAAGTGAAAACCTGAGGTAGTTTCACCACAGCTTGGTAGTAGGTCGACGTGCAATGGTAAAGGAATCATCAGCTTGTGTATTTTAGTGACGTAGTCTACATTGCAGGAATGCTTCATAAGAACTAGGTTTATGGTATAAGAACTTGCTAGAGGCAAATTTTGATATTGCCTTTTTTTCTATTGCATGTAGCTAAAAAAAACAGTGTTCCAGCCCCAGAATCTGAGTCCCGTATAGTTATTTTCTTTTGCAACTTGTTCCCTTATTAAAATGTACATTGTTGGAGGTAACAAAGTAAGCTTGGGGGGTATGTCGTAGGGTACAATCTAGCCCTTGAAACACTCTGAGCAAGCATCACACACTTTTTGAGTGATGACATACATTTGACACAGGAAGAGTAAAGTAACAACAGAAAGAAGTTGCCACTCTGAGTACATAAACATGTATATGGAACCCAATAAATCTGAGAAGGATGGACACTAAATAAATGTTTTAACCCAAGAAGACATAGTGATGAAGCTTTTTATTTACTGCTATGTGCTAAGCAAGTGAAATTATTCCTTCTTTGCTGGTGCTCACAGGTTCTGAAGTTCATTCTAACATATAAGATATTTGTGTGGTTTCTAATGTATGGGATGCTTATGTGTTGAGGATTTTGTTCAAAATTATCATCTGAATTAGTATTAGTGTTAGTATCCTGAAGGAGTCCGCCTTATATACTGGGGGAAAAGCTCATAACCTGCCAAATAATAAATACACTTTAGTAGTCTCAAAGTGTAGAATATTAACCCCTTAAGAACCAGGGATTGTGTACACTGCCATGTCTCTGTTCAACCATAATGTCTCTCTTTTTTTCCATTAGTGTACCAACACAAATTATATATTGTTTTTTCAACACAAGTAAGGCTTTCTTTTAAAACAATATTCATAAATGTAAGGCATTATTTTCGTCATTAGCATTTTAAAAATTGCAAAAAAAAAACACATTTTTCATATTATTATAATTTGTACACAGAGCCAATGTGGAATAAATGCCCAAAATATATTTGTTAACTTACCTTGATTTGGAAACCACTGTATATGCCTAGGATTTTTATATATTTTTTTTCATTATAGAGCAAATATAGCACATCCAAAAATATATTCTTTTTTCAAACTACACTATACATTATTAAACAGAACTCCAAAGTCGGCGGTAACGTTTTCTCAAATGCTTTGCAATTGTGCAAAGAAAAAAAAAGAATCCAATACATTTTTTTTTCTAAAGAGCAGTTAATAAGCAGTATATTTTTGTATAATTTTTTTAAGGTAACTTAGGAGTGTAGTGTGGGTATTTTCATAATATAGGTTTTTAATTTTTTTAAAAAAAAAAAACCTTTACATTTATTTATTTACACTTATTTTACTTGTTTTATGACACTGCTCTATATCAATGTCTAGAGATCAACCTTGAGCTCTTTTATGATCTCACTTGTGACATCACCTGTTAAGGTTCCCTTGTGGGGTTCCTCTGTACAGCAATCCAGAAACCTATGGGTGCCCTCTGCTGTTTAAGGTTAGTTGTCTACTAGACTAGTGAATTTAGCAAAACAAACCCAGGAGGATTACTAGATCCAAGTGGAACAGTTACAAGACATATCCTGGTTAGAATATGTTTTTTTTTTC
Organism: Spea multiplicata; assembly: GCA_009364415.1. Lineage (NCBI taxonomy): Eukaryota > Metazoa > Chordata > Amphibia > Anura > Pelobatidae > Spea > Spea multiplicata. Next base: position 70,858 of record VKOC01014822.1, read on the forward strand.
AGGCACAGACTGGGTGAAACCAGTAATTAGACATGTGTCAGTTTTTGACTGAAATTGGCAACTTAAATGGCATTTTGCGCAAAAGGGAGCGCTGATAGGGTGCAGGTTGGTGTAGTTGTCCTAGGGTTTCTGTAGTCTCACTGCTACAAGTAGTGTTATACTCCTGTTTTATTATATATACACCAGGGGTGTCTAGAGAAACAGAGACTGTTTTTTCTATGCCCACCAATTGTTTTTTGGTAAATATGTGAGGTAAGGTATTGTCCAGTAGACAGCTTGGCCACCAGACCTGTTTCAACCATCATATCATTGGGCCATTTGCCGGGAATGGCTATAAGGTGACAGATTTCCCCTATAGACATTAAAACGTTGCAAAATCATACATTATAGACTCTTCAGAAAAAGTTCATACAGTTATAACTTAGCTGCTCAAGCTCTATTATTTCCTTTCAGACAACCTTTTTTCTTATAGCTGGGGCAAATCAGCTATTGCACCACTTACAGTGACAAATATCAAAATAAGCCTTTATACACCATCCTTATTATCTGATCATATATATCAGCATACATTGCTATGTAAAAGAAGTTAAATGATGTTCGTAAGACATAAGTTTTTCCAATCCAAATTTTTGCAAAAAGATACACACATTTTATCCGCAGACATGGAGGCTGCCATGGTTGCCAGTCATAATGTTCAGGTGACTTTCCCCTGTCCAAACACCACATTGAGTTGACTCCTTATGACAATGCCAAAGAAATCTTGTTTGTCTCTGGAAATCCTTCTTCACAGAACTTTGTTATATAGAGTGTCATTGTCTTTGTGTTTCAGGCCGATTCATTATATTGTTTACCACAAGGTAGTATGATACATTACTGGGCTAACATAACAAGAAGAACATAACCAAGATGCAGCTGTCCCAAAACATTATATTATGCAAAAACCTGAGCTGTTAAAATAAGGAAAACAACACAATACTTTTTAAACTGCTACTAGTAATAAAAAATAAGGGAAGTTCTGCTTTAATTTCCAGATATGTGTCAGTCTTCTATGCCTTGTCACTGCACTGGGATTAGGACAGTTTTCACAATGTATTTTATTTAGATAGAACAGGCAAACATGCTTGATTATGGTACTAAGACACCATGTACCATGTGTTGCCAGGGACGTATTAACATTGGGGCATTTCACGGGTCCCCTGTGGCATGAAGCCCCTGCTTGCTGCTTGCTTGTCAGGAGATTGGATCAGTGTTTATGACAGTCAGGGTGTATGTATGTATGTATGTAAGTAGGTGGGTTATCTTTGTATGAATGTTTGGGGTTGTGCCTGTTAAGCATATGTGTATGCATCTCTGTGCATTATGTCTTTGTGTGTCATTATGGCAGCACAAAGGCAGCAGTAGCATCTCGGCTTCCATAACAAATGTAAAGATGTATTTTTATAATGCCTTATCTGATAGGTAATTGGTAATGTGTGATGTATTTAGCGAAAACTTTAGTCTAGCGCCCGTTATAAGATAGACCTCACATATAAATACAAGTTCTGCAGAATGCCCATGGATTTCAATAATACAGAAAAAAAAAGTCAGAGAAATTGGATGCCGTTGGTTTATTGAGATTGTTTGCAAAGCCCTAATGTACTATCAAGGAAAGAATGTTTTTTTTTTCCTTTATAATCGATTTAGTAAAGATTTATCAATCGTTATTCCCTTCATTGAGAATTACTGATCCATTTTAGAAAATCTGATTTTCACACCCTTCATGAGAATGTGCACAGCGCAGTTCCCTGGAGGCTGCACGAGAAGTTGACTTTGACATAAAATTTCTCAGTAGCAGCACACGGGAGTCCACGGTCTCATTTCAGATTTGTAGCAAAGGGTGGTAAAATACTTCTTTACATTTAGAAAGACATGATTGCACGTCAAGCACCTATTTCATCCATCCTGTTGGATGTATTTGGGTTACTGTTTGTGTGAATAGCATTTTTTTTACTCATTTTTTCCTTTTTACTCTTCTGTTCAATAACCATGATTTGAACATCAAGGTAAGATTTGCATTATTTCAATTCAGGTTTCTTGACCAGTCACCTTTTTGGGTAAACATTGCAGTTCTATATGTGTGGTTGCTTTTGTTAGCGTCTGGCTGCTGCTATAATATGAAACATGTAACCTTAACCTGGAGAGGTTTGCAGTACCTTGCAGTGATTATTCCAGGGGGTGGGTTAATGCGATGTCCACAAATTACTGCAATCCCAGTAAGTAGATAAATGCTAGTGACGCTATTAACCCCTTAATGACAAAGCCCTTACATGTATGGGCTCAAAATGCATTGTTTTCAGTGGGTTTAGGGACCGCCCATTGTCCTTAAGGGGTTAAGCTTTTTTACAGTCTTGGGTTTTTTTTCGATATAGGTTGATATGTGATTATTTCATATGTTTGTATTAAAAATGTCATCAAAGAATATTAACGTTTAGTTGTTTGTGTTTAGTTTGGATATTACACTTAAAATGATTATATGTTTTCTTAATGAATATGTGAATGTGTTTATCTTTTTGTGGATAACAGTGTATATATTGTACATGTTCTGAAAATGTCAAAGTAAATGACGATACAAGAGGGGAGGGGATGATTTCAAAAAGACATTCTAGCGTGTGAGAGAAGAGGATGGTTGTGAAATAGTTTGAACGTATATTTTGGAGATTCATTGCCGCTGCGCAGTATCCTTCCCCAAAAGAAAGACACCGAGACACCGAAGCACAGGCAAAATAAAGGAGTTTTAAGATCTTTTCAGTAAAGAGCAAAGAGACAGTACATGCAAGAGGTGTTCTCGACAGGAGCAGTTCTAGAATTCTTTATTATACATCCATGGAGACAATGGCATGGACAGTAAGTAGCTCCAATTTCTCAGTATAATAATACACATAAAGCCAGGGGTCAGTTTGGGTTCGTTCTTAGCTTTGATGCTGAGAAGGTCACTAGGGGAATCGATGGGCAAAAATGAGACCTGCATTCCATCCAATCAATGACATTTTTTATCTAAAGTGAACACCGCTGGGTGCAAGTTTCACGGCTCCGAAATGCCATTTTTTTCAACTTTAATAGACTGAGAGTTAGAGGTATTCTATACCGGTAACTCTATTCCTTTTTTTCCCCACAGTCTTACGAGGGCACAACTGGCTAACATCTATGCTAGATGATTTTCACAAAAGCTTTTGTTCAGATAGACTAAATAAATGTGGGAGCTTCTTTTTTGTTTGTAGATAACAATGTAAGTAATAGGACTAGACTGCTAATAATTTTCAAGAGGTGGCATATAAAATGATACATACAAGTGAAATACATATACATATATATAGAAATGTACTTATACTTATATTTATACAAATTAATATGTACAACTCTTACTCAAACAACAGCATAATATTGCATTGCACATGTGGCAAATATGAAAATTACAATGTGATTAATGTACATTAATTGTTTGCCGTTTCTACTATAATCAGATAAGATATTACTAGTCTATTATTATTAATAATTATAATTTTTTATTATTAGTAGTAGTAGTACTATTAAGGTTAACCTTACTACTCCAGAACTGATTAAAATACTAATTATACCTTTTGCAACATACTTTTTTTAGTGGTTTTTGGGTACTAAAAAAACAGATTCCAAGTATAGATCTAATGGGTAAGGATTTGAAAAGTACACTCACTAAAACATAAAAAATCCGGTTAAATTGCTTTTGTAATTAGGTTTTCTGTGTGCATCTATGGCGAAGCCATGGTCTGGATTTAGTGGCCACATAATGGCTTTTTGACATGTCCTTGAATAGCAAACCATGCAGTTTTGAGATGGGCTTTTTATTTTATTTAATGGAGCCCATGGTTTAACACATGGTGTTAAAAATTATACATTTTTCTACACATCTGAAAAGGCAAATAAAAATAATAGACATCGCGTCTATCCCCCCAAATGCACAGTTATTAAATGGGTTATGTAGAAGTCTTGAGTTGGTCCATAATATTAATAGGACGTGTCCTTGGAGAAGACTTTTTGCTAACGAATGTCCTGTTTAACTGGAATAATTTCTGGCTTCCATAGGAAAGCTATGACAAAAAAGCGATTAAATAATTCAATAGATTTCAGTGCACACTTGTCTACCAACTTGCTATTAGGGGTGCACAGCAATCACTAGGCCCAGAGTCCAAGGCAGCCTAAATATTCTGTACCACTCGTGGCTTGTTATCTGCAGCAAGGACTATCGTGACCATGATGGTGCTAACAAACGTCCATAGAGAACTTACCTTTTGTTAAGGCTAAGTCCATCCCAGCTCATGCCAAGTTTTTTGAGCTGAGCATGTTGTTGAGCACAACCCCAGCCACTCACTGACTGGCATAGCCACCTTAAGTTGAGACTGAAGACAATGAATTGTCATGAAATATCATTGAGTCTGCAGTCTGGGTAAGAATGAGCAGTGAGAGACTTAGAACATGGATCCTCCATTACCTACTCATGTCCACAGGTATATTGGCTCAACCCTTGGGTAAGACACCACAGCTTTATTTTAGACTGTAAGCTCATTTGAGAAAAGCCCTCCCCAGCATTTGTTTCTGTAAGTCAAAATTGTTATGTGATTGTTAAATCCCATTGGGCAGAGCTGGAGAATATGATGTTGCTGTATAAATGAATAAGTGATAATAGGGAGAATATAATTTTTAAATGGGAGAAATATTTGTTGGATTGGTTTTAATTTTGCTATTTCCCTGAACACTACCAGCTTACATGTCTGGATTGGTCTTTTTAGCCATTCAGCAGAACTTTTTATCATTGATAGCTTGGGGTTGGAGGAGTCAGTCCAACAGCAGCTCTCTCTTCTCTAAAGAGGAAGCGTCCAAGTTTTCCTCAAAACCCGCTAGGGTCAACGAAGTATGAGATACATCCTAGGTCCATTTTGCCACCTACACGTCACATATATGGTTGGCACAGAAAGGGTTAATAGAAACCTATATTTTGAGAAAGAACAACTGTAAATAAATTCCCTTCTACATAAAGATGATTGGACCAGTTTAATAGCAAAGCACCGAATGATTGATATAAGCACATTTCTAAATCTATTTGTGCTGTGTCCAGATTTTGAGTCGTTTGAACCTTATTGTGTATCTGATGGCAAGATATATTGTAAACAATTGTTTCAACGTGTTTGCTCCACAGTATCAAACTGTGAGATACGTTTTTCAGCTGACTTGTACTGCGGCGGTAGACTTCAGAAGCTATGTTCTGTACTAGATATTATCTGGACATCACAGTATGAACATGGTATTTAACCTTTTCGATACTCTAGAAAAGGCCTTGCAAACCTCTTGAGGGGTTAGAATACTGAAAACATAAAGTTTCATACTGGTGCAAAAGAATTAAAAAATATTTATCCTAAAGCTATTATTTCTTTGTTTTCTGTTTTTATTAATGACTTTTCTTAAAGACTTCTTCTTGACTTATTATAACTGGGTGCTACGACAATAGATGGACAAAGTAAAAATGAACTTTTTTGTGTTATCTAACTCTGTGGATATTTTTAAGGTATGGATGCTTTTCTGGTTAAGCATAACATAAAGGGCTTCAACTCCTAAAAGGACAGTCGTATTAGAAAGTTGATGCAGGGAGTAATCTGATTGCCGTTATGGAGTCAAGAATTAGTAAATTGGTAAGAATTAGTAAAATGGAGTCAAGAATTAGCATAATTGGTAAATGCCCCAAGTAGGGTGGTTTTTTTGCCTTCTTTAGAACTAGGTATGTGTGAAAGTTGGAACTTGATGGACTGAAGTCTTTTATCAACCTACTATACTATACTACTATTTTGTTGCATATCGATGGAGACAGATAGGCTTTGAAAAATATTGGCACACTCACATTAAATTATGCTCAACCTTTCACACCTCACACTCTTACCTTACAGTGAGTCTTTATGGCTGCTCACACTGGTGAGTGGGCCAACCCAAGGCTGACCTGTGTGAAGAATTTGTTTCAGCCTAGGGTAATAGCACTCAGGTAAGCCTGCCCTTTAGTAACATGCATACAGCACCAATGCTTTGTATCTGTTACTGCTGAAAATAGGAGAGATAGTTTAAGTGCAGGAGCGCACTCATGTTGTCTGGTCTTCAATATCTATGCCTAGCTAAATGTTCTACTTAATGTAGATGCGGTATCTCCTACTATAATTACACAATATCTTTAGAAAACTTTGCAGCAATACAAATAAGCTACATTTGTAGCTCACATCCAGTTATTGTGAATCCAAACACACAAGGGAAGCAATTATGTACACAATCAGGTTATCACTATAATTAATAATAGCCATGATAACTTTATTACAAGTTCACTCGATACAGCAGGAAAAAAGGAGAGCGCAGAATGCTTTATTTTGCATCCAACAGTACTTTTATATAACCATCTCATTATTATAAGTAGCTTCCATACCAACAATTAGATTTTGCTTAACATGCTGTTGTAATTGACAACTGATTTTTCTGCGGCTGTGAAGGTTTACACTTCTTCCCTTATGAACACTTTGATGTTATTTCATTTGATTTGCATTAGGTGCTGGTGCATTTACTAACCTTCCTTACTCTTTTGTGCTTTTGTTTTATAAAGTTATTTCCTGTAAATGTAAGTGCCTACAGAATATATTAAGGAGTATATAGCGTGGGCTCCAACTAATGCAGCAAATATATAAATTTTAAAGTTGATCCCCTGCTGATTTTGTAAGTTTTCCCACTGACAAAGACACGGTCAGTCTATAATTTTATAGAACAATGAGAGACAGAACAATGAGAGACAGAATAACAAACAAAAAAAGGTTATAAATTGATTTGTTTAAGTTATAAATAAGTATTTGACCCCTTTGCAAAACCCTAGTTGGCAATCACAGAGGTCAGACGTTTCTTGTAGTTGGCCACCGGGTTTGCATGCATCTCAGGAGGGATTTTGCCCCACTCCTCTTTGCAGATCCTCTCCAAGTTATTAAGGTTTTGAGGCTCCCTTTACAGATTTTCTATAGGGTTAAGGTCTGGAGACTGGCTAGGCCACTCCAGGACCTTAATGCAGTGGCGACTCTAGAAACAATATATAGGGGGGGCACACAAGATACCACAGTCAAACTGGGGAGGGCATTCATAATTTCCAAAAATAATGTGCTATGGAATTATACTTTTGTTATTGGGCTAAATTAACACTTGGTCATTCAACACGGGAAGCCTGAAGCCACAATTGAGTGCGACTAATAATAATATTATAACAGAATAAATAACTTTTCCACTAAATGATTTCAGGGCCTTGAACGTTTTGTCGTTTTGAACGTTTTGTCCCCTGAAGTCACTACAACTTCAGGAGGGCACACATTCCAACACAGGCTCTGTCACACCGACACCCCGACACACACATCAGGACAGGCTCTGCCACACCGACAACCAAACACACACACACACCAGGACAGGCTCTGTCACACAGACACCCACACACATCAGGAC